>JAWQFJ010035146.1:0-68566 GCA_034096865.1 Theodoxus fluviatilis | reverse complement strand
AGAAAGCAGTGACCATGGCTCGGTCAGAATGACCAAGTCAAAAGCGCTAAGATCTTGCTGCAAAGACACGAAACGGCAGCAGTTGACTTTACGCAGTATGTACACCAAGTATGTGACCAGCCCAAGGTAAAAGGGAGAGCAAGCGCTCCGCAAGACGTTGGGTCCATTTTCATTGTGACAAGGTGTGACGTCACACACGCCAAGGGGGCGTGACCTTGCTTCTAGAGGAAGACAGTGGCTTTTCAACTTCAAGTGTCAGCACTTCAAATCACTTTGCCAGGTGTTGCAGTCAGACTGCTGTTCCCAACGTTTGATAGTACGAGTTGAGACTCAACGCCAACTGCGTCAGTCCCAGTGCCCGTCAGAAGCCTCAGTCCCCGAAGTTCTACTTGTGTCTCGGTCCTATTGACACACATGAGCCACCGTGGAAGTTAATTGCGTCTGTGGCAAATTAAAGAAACCGACCTTCAAGCTAGATACGTGGCGCAGATGTGAACGCCTTCTTGGGCCACATCATCAGCAGCAATGGGGTGAGACCTGACCCCTCAAAGATCGACGCCATCCAACAGTTAGCAGAGCCATGTGACGTCAGTGAGCTGACGTCAAGGAGCTCCTCACGACCGCTCCGACATTGGCATACTTTGACCCATCAAAACCGACCATCATTGAGGCTGACGCAAGCAGTTACAACCTGGGAGGCGTGTTGCTACAGGAGCATGACGAGGGCGTGCGCCCTGTGGCGTTCTGCTCGAGAACTCTAACGAAAGCTGAACTCCACTATGCCCAAGTGGAGAAAGAGTGCTTAGCCAGTGTGTGGGCTTGTGAGGTATTCGATCGCTATTTGGTGGGTTTGGACAAAGTCACACTCTACACTGACCACAAACCACTAGTCCCACTCGTCAACACGAAGGACTTGTCAGAAACCCCTCTACGGTGCCAGCGCATGCTGCTCAGAATGATGCGCTACAAGCTACAGGCTGTTCATCGCCCTGGCAAGTTGATGGTTATCTCTGACACACTCTCCAGAAGGCCCTTAGTAGTCAGTGAAGCCACACAGCATGACGCCGACGTCGCAAGTTTCGTCAACGTGATCACATCGTCCTGGCCTGTCTCCGACGGCAAGCTTGATCAGATGAGGCGAGACACGCAAAACGACGTGAGTCTGAAGTGTGCGCTAGAGTACACCATAAATGGCTGGCCGCAGTACAAAGAAGACGTCAAGCTGGCGGCCAGAGATCTGTACGCTCTCAGGGGAGAACTCAGCGTTCACAACGGTCTGTTGGTTCGAGGCGAGAGGATAGTAGTGCCCACCTCAATGCGACGAGAGGTCCTGGAACATATCCACGGTGGACACATGGGCATAAGCAAGTGTCGGGAGAGAGCCAATCAGTCAGTTTGGTGGCCCCAGATCTCTAAAGACATCAAGGACAGGGTGTCCTCCTGTCAACAGTGCCTCGAGAAGAGGCCTACTCAGCCCAGTGAGCCCCTTCTGCCTTCGTCGCTGCCTGACCGGCCCTTCCAAAAGGTCGGTGTGGATCTATGTGAAGTCAAAGGAGATTCATACGTTGTGATGGTCGACTACTACTCACGGTTCATCGAGGTGGCCTTCTTGCCAAGCACCGCGACTGGCCACGTGGTTGGCCGCATGAAGAACTGGTTTGCCCATCACGGGATACCGGAGCTCGTGGTATCCGATAATGGCAGCCAATTCACCTCGACAGAGTTTCAGAACTTCGCACGAGAGTGGAATTTTCGACATCAAACCAGCAGCCCTCACTACCCACAGTGCAACGGTGCCGCTGAGAGAGCGGTGAAGACGGCCAACGAACTGTTAAAGCAAGCAAAGGGTTTCTTCATGGCGATCCTTAACTACCGCTCCACACCAGTGTAGCTGGTGGCACCGTCGTACGTAAGCGCCAACCAAAGGCAAGCTCTGCTGGGCTGGCCCCAAGCTCAGGGATGAATTTGAATTTGAATTTCAGTATTAAAATTATTTTTTTTTGCGCCATTAGCGATTACCCGTTTTGGCCATTCTGAAATTAGGTCAGATTTAGTGCGGAGTTTCCATCATTTGCGATTTGACATTCGAAGAACAAAGACGCGAAACTTCCCTCCTTTTCGTGTTTGATTGTTCTGAAGTCTCAAACCAACTATTCATCATGATGTCCGATCTCCACCCATGTGGGATGTGTGAACTTGCCTGCGAGGATGATTGTCTCCAGTGCTCGGGTTGCCAATCTTGGATTCACAGGTTTGTACAAAGTGTTATTGTAGTCAGTGTCTTAAAAGTTTATAATTTTTTATTGCCTTATTTCTTGGAACTTTGTAACCATATCATTCATAATTCAATGCAAAAGTGCACCCTCATTGCTGTTGCCTGAATTTTTTCTATTTGTAAATTTTCTCTCTTCAATTTTTTGGCAGTGACTGTGTTCCAGTGTTCATAATTCAATGCTGAAAGTCAGAGCCGACGGAAACTGTTTTTATCGTGCTGTGTCCAGGGCTGTGTATGGTCAAGAAGATTGCCACCATCTTCTTCGTCTTCTGGTCTGTTTAGAGATTGGTGAGAACCAAAGGTATTATGACTCCAAGCATGTGTCAAAAGTGGATCAGCTCCAGGATGATAGAATAGTGTCTGCCCCCTCCCTGGAGCTTCTCGTAGCCACAGCCACAACAGGCAACTACGCAAAAATGCTGCATTTGTATGCAGCTAGTGCTGTCTTGGGTCAGACCATCCGCAGCTACTGCCCTCCCACGTCCAATGTGAATTGCATGCCCCTCTCACTGGGAATGTCAGTGGCCGTGGGCTCGGTAAACATCGTGTGCCAGCATTCACCCTCATGTGGACAATGGCTGAAGTCCCACCAGGCTTTGATTTTAGGAGGTTTATGCCAAACCACTTTGTGTTGCCGGTGGAAAGCAACCACGTTGACTTAGGATCTCCTATGGCCATGGATTGGCCCTCACCTGCCACTTTGTGTCCTTCTGTAAAAGTACCAAGCAAACTGAGCCTGAAAAAGGGAGCAGTGAAAAAGGCAGTCAAACTGCCTTGTCCCTCTGCCGAACTGCCCAGCAAAGGGTCCTGCATAAAAAATGCTAGCAGAAAGCCTGCTTCTAAACTCAGTTTGAAAAAGCGAGCAGTTAAAAAGGCAGTGGAAATGCCTTGTCCCTCTGCTGAACTTTGTCGCAAAGGGTCCTGCATGACAGCACATGATGATTCTGCAGAACTTTCCGGCAGAATGCCTAGACAGGGCAAGAGTTCACATCCACTGACCACTAAAAATACAGAGCCTGTCCGACCTCTAGTTCTTAATCTGAAAAGACTAAGAGACAACAAGTGTTCCCCAGGTTAGTTCTGAAAAGCTGCATGCTAGTGTCCCTCTGACAAAAAGTTGGCACCCAGTATCACCAGTTTAGATTTTAAGGTTCCCCCTAAGAGTCCCAAAACGTCAACTCTCTCAGTGTATTCTGAAACACAGTTCACATTCAATCAAAATATCAGTCAATGTCTTTCAGAAATTGATGAGGTAGCTCAACAAGAAATTGATGAGGTAGCTCAACAAGAAATTGATGAGGTAGCTCAAGAACCAGAAGATGTTTTTCCCCTTATGGATGACAGCCTTGCCAATGATTTCCAAGTTGACTATAACACTCCTGTGTTCCACAGCAAGCACAGTGAAATGGTTATAGGTAGTGAGACCACAGTAGAAGAAGACATTAGCAATTCAGCAGTGGGTGGGCATCCCCTTCCTTTAGGTTTCATGCCCATCGAAAAAGTTGTTCAACTTATTAACAACTGCAGTACACCTTTGCCAGCGATTCCTGAAGGTAGGAAAGAAGACTTTTTTTCTTAGTTGATAACACGCGTAACATGCAGTGACGCCAAATAGGACAGCATTCTGGGTGGGTGGATGATTGTGGTGCTTGGGAAGGTACTATATCTCCCATATCATACTTTGTACAGGACATTGATGGTCAGTTAAAAAGTGTGGTCTTCAGACAAAAACAGTACTGTAATGAAATAAAGGTTTCAAAGCAACGTGTGTATGTGTCGCTTGAACCCCAGCCAGCTCAAGATAGGGTAGTGGTAGTGCACTGATGCTACTCGCATATAAAGTCTGGCAATGACGAGTACAAGTGGCGCATCACATGGACAGAGTCCGGAACCATAGCATGTGTAGAGTACTGGGGGAAATTTCCAGGAGCAGTTCCGCATGGGAATGCCAAACTCCGGGATGAACCTTACTGTCGCGAGCAGGTTGCGGTTTTTGAATGTTAATGTTCTCGTTCATGTACTTGTGTAGTTGCAGCGTGATAGCGCATCTCTTGTCTCTGTTTTTTCTCTCTGTTTTGGGTTAGGGAAAATTATGACGTCATAAAAGAAGCTTGAGTTGACGTCACTGGGGTTGGCCAGTTTTTTGAAGAAAGATTTTTTGGCAAGACCGTTTCGAGCGGCGGGTGCCAATGAACAGGTTTTAGCCTGGAGTGGCGCGACTTGTGTTGCCCCGGAGTGTGGCGTGGCTTCTGCCAGCCCAAAATATATAAAGACCACATTGTCTTTGTTCGGTATAGACCGCCAGACATCGTCACCAGGGGAAGGGCCGGGTTTCTTCCATGTAAGTATTTGTTGTGTGTAAATGTCGTTGAGTAAGTTTGCACTAGGTTGTGAGTTAGTTGGTTTAGAAGCGGGTGGGAAGTTTGGGTAGGATTGGAATTGCATAACAGTGGTTTTGTCGTTCGTTATTATTGCTTTGGTCGTTCTCACCGCGCATTATTTAAATCAATTTATGATATGGTTGCTAATTCTGGCGATGAAGTATTTGTGATTTATGTGCCAGGTATTATGTGATTGCTAATTCTGGCCGTTTAGGCCTGGGATGTTGTTTAATTTGCATGGCTCTACGACCCGCACCGACCAAGTCGTCGAGGTCCTGCATCACTGTCGTCCCCACCCCCAGTCTTCGATGTTCCTCACTGCTGTCGGCGTCGCCTAAAGGTCCCCACTACTCTTCATAGCTGTTGTCGACAGCGAAGGGTCCCAGGGGCACTCATCGACGGGAGGTCACCTGACCAAGGGAGGTCCAACGGTCGTGGGCACCTTGTGTCCATCGTTCCCTGTTCTGCGGCTTGACGCAGAGGGAGGCCACGAGAAAGGAAGCGATCGGGTCGTACGGGGTTTTGGGTTGACTTGAAAGGGACAGTGTTGGACAGTGGGAGATGTCGTGTTGACGGGGAAAGAGACAGTGGTGGACAGTGAGAGATGTTGGGTTGAAGGGAAAGTTGCCGGCGTGAGAACGGCCGCTGGTTGGACAACTATCTTGTTGTTGTGGGGTGGTTTGGGTGGACTGTGGTTTGTTGTGGTATAATTTTTGGGTTTTCGGGGTAAGTGATAGTGTATTGTCACATGTGATTAATTTATCGTGTGAAGGAGAATGTAGTTTCACATGTGGTAGGGTGAAGGTGTGTGTGTGGGATAGAACTGTTTGAGGTGTCATTGTTAGTTACATAAGTTGCATTCTTCGTTCATCTGATATCATCACCAACCATCCTTCCCACCGTTCCCATCTCATTCTGTGGGGCGCTGAGGGTGGGGTTAATAAATATATTCTTGTTTCTAAAAGTGCGTCAGTAATTGTTTAAAAGGGTTTGAGTTCCTGACTCCCTCTGCCTGAGAGGGTAAGGGCCCACCCAGCGGGTGTGGTCGCGACACTTACATCAGGACACATCCCCATGTCCTAGAAAAGATAGGTAGGGAAGTAGAGAATTTGCAACCACGCACTGTGTATCAAAACCTAAAGGTGAACCATTCTTTTGGACAAATGCCCTAAGACTTGAGGCAAGTGCAGCAAAAGAAATTACGCAAAACTCAGAAAAGGAAACAGAAAAACGGCATTGCAGGAGCTGGACCTGGACTGGCAGATAACCTCCTCCTGTTGATGAGTAGTTTGAAGGACTCCTCATTTGTGCAGGAAATCAGGCAAAAAAACAGCCATGTGCCTGCAATAGTCCTTTTCACTCATGACCATATTCAGGATATCAGCAAACATATCACACGGAGAAGGGGAAGAGAGAGAAATTGAGGAGAGAAGTGGTGGAGGGGTATCGACTTTAGGGTTGGGCTGATTTTGGACACCCTGGCCGAGTTCGAGGTTGACGGAGGTAGATGAAGCTATTTCTCGGAGTGATGGGCAGAACGCCAATAGGCGCGTTGCTGTCCCATACCGTACAGAATAGTCCTGAAACCAAGAAGTAAAGGTGTGGGTTGCCTGATTGAAACGTTGACCGAGGATTTCAAAATGTCTTCGTGAAAAAAGAACAGAGAAAAGATGAAAGTCAAATCGACAAGAAAAGACGAGAGAGAATGAAAACTACGGTTTGTCTCGCGTTTTGGATGTTGTTTGTATTTCCATGGTACATCGTTTAGACTGTGTTCTTGGTCTCTGTGACCGTTTGAGTGGGAAACCAGGCAAAGACCCTGTATATAGGATCTTTGATGTAGGTGAGCAAGCTTTGGCGTTTGATCAAGTGTGAGGCGCAATGCTGTGGTTTTATTCCTGGGATGGGAGAGCTGTACGTAGATTATGAGAGCAAGAAGGTTTAGGAGCCTAGCTGCTAAAAGAGAAAAAAGACATTGGAAAGAACAGAGAGGAGAGCAAGAAACTTCAGGGGGAGCAAGAGAAGAGGAGGCACAGATAGGAATGAAGAAGCTTCAGTGGGAATAACAACAGAGATAAATGGAGATGCAGTAACAACAGCAACAGGTACCGATTGTCTGCATCTGCGACCATAGCACAGAGCTGCAGCAAAAGATTTCTATAATGTAGGGGAAAGTGGGGCATTAAGCCCCAGGGAGCATTATTGGCCACGTCCAAAATGAGTTTCAACCAATTAAAGTTAGTTTCTCTCAAGAATGACTTATGGTTTTGACCCAGTCGGAAATAGGTCAGTCACAGTGCAAGTTTTTGGGGGACACCACTCTTCCTGTTATGTTGAATGTCCGAAAAAACTTTGCCTCTTAGACCTCACTCACATCTAATTTTGATGTGCACTTCATGATCAATAAAGGAACACGAGAATTGCATCAGTGCTTTCATAAACCACCAAGGCAAGTACACATGCATTAATTTCATGATGATTCATGTCATATTTGGAGTATTATATACTGCTGTGGAGAGAAATTTTTGCAGGTGATTGAAGAGGAACTGTGGCTTTTTCGGTGATGATTTTTATTCCTCCATAAAAATTTCTGTGAAGTTTGTTCATTATGATAAGTTTGATGATATTTCAGCACTGACAATTAAAACTTCCTGACCCTTTATTAATCTTGAATGAAAAAGACAAAGCCTATGAGAGTCAATCAAAATGCGGTGGGGCTTAATGCCTCACATTTTAGCGTTTCGTTTCTAAAATGAAAAATTTAAAGTCAACATGACAAAATATGACTGATGAAATACACACACATCTCTACTCTAAATTAGCATGTGTTTCTGTTTTTTCTACTCCATACATTTATCCTGAAAATGTCAGTAAACCACTAGTTGGTGCCTGTTTCCCTTCCATTTTCTGTACCTGATTCTGTAGCATTATGTCAAGAAAACAGCAGTTTCTGCCATAAGTATACACAGATCAGAAGAAATAAATGGAAACCATACACTTTGATGAATGGTATCACATGCAGCTTGTTGAATTGCTTTGAGCTGTCGGAGGCTACATTGGGCTGCATCATGTCACTTTAGACCTTGCTTCATTTCATTTGCAGAAAATTTTACAGTAACTTTTTTTTTCCTCCTGTGTGATTCTATGCATTTGTAAGTTATCTTATACATTTCAGATGAGATAAAACTTACCAAAATACTAATGCCCCGATCTCCTGGGGCTTAATGCCCCAGAGCATGAAGTTCACTGTAAGAAATAAAATTTGTTTTAAAAATATAGTTTTGAGTTTACCAAAGAAAGTCAGTATGTTTCATCAGGTCTTAGTGTCCTCAATTTGTTTACTCTGTTTAATTTGATGTAACTTTTTACAGACCAGAATAATAGCCCAACTTTTAAAAGAGGGTACCTAATGCCCCGCTTTCCCTATGCGTACTTGGAGAAGTAGCTCACTTTTACAGCATGCTTGACCATCAGAACTGAGACGTTTGGGCAAGGTTACATTAAAAGATTCAAGCTTCCCATGTTCAACTGATCAGTCTGATGCAACGGAGAGGGTCACTAGACTAGAGGGAAATGCCGGCTTTCTGATTGGCAGCCTCAAAAAGAAACCCATGCTAAACAGAAAGTTTACCCGCTGTAGAACCTTGGTCCAGGCAAAGTCCAGGCAGCTGGCCAAAAGTGAGTCAGCTTTATCTGCATACATTCGTGTTCGTCTAAGGCAGCGAGGAATAAAAATAAGATTTGTCGTAGAGCTTTAGCCATGGGAAGCAACTCTTATTTAATAGAAAACTCGCACCTCAGTTTCCGGGAAAAGCGGTCGCTTTCTACTGTGTGGGCGTGTGCATGAAATGATACACAGATTGCGTGCCTGATCTATTTGCAGTCTTGCACACTCTTTGTTTGAAAAAGATTGACACATAGGTTCAACGTGTCTGGAAACAAAGGTAATCTGTGCTTGTGTTTATATTCGCACCGACGGAGTGGCAACTCTCCGACTTGGGTTTCTCTCGGTGTTTTCCTCTCTCATCATGATCATGATCCCAATTGGCGCTACACATGAAAAACACAAAAATCACATAATATACTGACGATGTGGAACATCCAGCAAACTTTCTCTTTGATCATGATGATAGTTCGACTTCACCATCAAATATATAAACATGGACCTGCGGACATTCCTCATGTTTTGATAAAATGACTCCCTTGCGAATGGAGCCTTTTAAAAGTGATGTGAAACTGAGTAACCAGCGTACGATATTCATTAGTTTGTTTAAACATGCTGTGCAGAGAATGCGTTGTTGCAAACTGTAAACAATACACAGCTAAGAAGTGTCTTGTATTATCTCGTGAATGCAGACGAAAGACAAGGTTTGTAGACTGTTGAGACCCTATGTCATAGCCGTAAGAAGGATATTTGAATTGATGCACCGCAGCAATTTCACTAAACCTTAGATTTCAGCAGCCGCAGCAGCAAGAAGTATTAATGACACAGAACTTTACATCATGAGCAGGACTAGACACCTCACCTGCCCTTGTTGTACATGTCTAATAATGATGCATTCCTTGGCACCAAGCATTGCAAAAACACTACTATAGCTTAAAAGATTATGGAACAGTCATTCTAAAATCAGTGATCATTATGAAGAAAAAAATGGCACTCTGTAGCCAAGCAGAGTTTGACCTGCAGTTGCTTGCAGCTTAATAGGTGCGGTGTTCGAAGCTGCACAGATCCTATAGTTGCATCCTTGGGCAGGGAGCTCCACCCACATTGCCTGTCCTACTGAGGAGTATAACTGGTCACTGCACAGCCTCGACCGGGGGTGAAATTCCCCCAATAGAATTTCCTCAGGAAGGACAAAAATGATTATCATTTAATGTGTTATTGGGAAGATGAATGAGCCATTTAAGTCTAAACAACAATATGGAGTGAATGAGGAGGGGTGATGTTGGGGTCAGGGGATGGGATGTCACGGCTCAGTTTTTTTAGTATTTATTTTTATAGGAATTTATAAAGAGAAATGTTGTGGCATGTGGTGGTACTTTAAGTCCACCTCGCCACATGGTATCTTTAAGTGTTTTGCAAGATCAGCACTTGCTGACTGAGCATATTAGAGAACGTTTTGCACGTGCTTTTTTGTTTTTTGATTCTGCAGGGCTCGAGCAGAGCGTTCTTTTCGTGCATGATTGGATTGTTAAAGTTCCGCATCACTTATAAATAGAGAGGCTATAATGGATATAGGAAGAATAATTGACTGAGAGCTTTTTATGTGTAAGCCCGGTGTGGGCGGTTTTTGTTTAAAGTAAAATGTTCTTGTTAGTAATGTTTCCCCTGTCGGTTCAGGGTAAGAGCTGGCCCACCGCGTCTCTCTGTGCGTTTCTGGAGAGGAGAGTTATCTGGGAACACCGTGGCTTGGTTAGCGTTTGCTCTGGACTGTTTTTTGTGGTTTTCGTGCCCGATAGCCTTGCATGGTGTAAGGGGGCTGATGAGCCATGTCCATGCAGTCCGGAGTGTTGTTTGCAGTTGCGGGGAGGGGATTGTTAATGGACTAAGAACTGTTGTGGATAAGCCGCTGGGCGGTTTTGTAAATGGTTTTTAATTTGTAACCGTTTTCTTTTCTTCTTTCATTTTCATTTGTATGTTCGGGAAAGTTTTGTTTGAAAGATGTTTGAGTCATAGAGTTGATTTTGTTTTACATCAGATTTGGTTTGTGGCGTCATCGTCTTTAAATGTGATTAGTGACTGAGGAAGGATTTTCCCTTTATTATTTATTTTTTTCACTGTCCAGTTGGGGTTTGAGCCACGTTCCACCCACCCCAACCGTGACATGGGAAACCAAACCAGTCACACACACACACACACACCAGCCCTGATGTAGCTGTTATGACTCTGTCTCCTCTGGAGACACTGCAGTTGCCATCATTATCAGATGTAATGATAACTGATAAGGTACGAGTATCACCAAGTATATTTGCCTCCTCCATCTGACTGTCATGTGTCATGTGTGTCATGTGATTTAAATGCCTATTCTGCATTACCAGCCACTACATGGCTCTCATCTGCTAGTCTGGAAGGCTTTTCGCAGCTGCTTGTCACATCACTTGTTAACTGGACTTAGTCATGCCTTCCCACTCTCCCTGTCATGTATCCTGTGTGCTAGACGTCCATTTGTCCTACAGCTGCCCATTCCATCATTCGTTCATTTGACTGAACATGTGATTGCAGACCTTTCCCTGGCAACTTTGCTTTCCTAAGTCTCAATTGTTATATATGTAGGTGAACATTTCAATAAATTTGATGCTTTCTCTAAATCACTTGATAGACCTTGTTTTGCTAAATGAGGCAACTTTTGAAACAAGTAATTTCAGTTAAGTATAGAAGAGAAATAAGCCCCTTTTGGTCATTACAAACACAGGCTCAAGGACAAGCAGAGATCAAATGGGCGGATCCCCATGCTGAGTCCTCTTGCAATAGTGCATCCATTTGATAAGGGGGACCATCTGCCACTCTAATGCCACCTCAGTCTTGGCATTGCTGTACACATTTAAAGACTACTAATAGTACTATAAGAGACCACTGCCACTATTGTCTTGAGCTGATCCAGGCCACAGCCATCCGGCCTTGGACCAGCCAGCAGCTCCTGCACCCATGGGATGAACAAAGTTGTGAAAAGTAGCTCTGACTATGACAGCTCAATCACATACAAAAATGATGATGGAGACATTCATCATCTTGTAGTATCTTGTCACTGCTAAGCTATTGTTACTTTCATCATGTGACTTGGACATCCCATTGAACATGCATCAACATCCACAAATGCTGTCATTGTGATGATCCCATTCATTGTTTTGCATAATAGACCAGCCACCACCACCACCGCAAGACCGCTTGCAACAGGCCATGTTCAACATATTCATGAATATAGGCGGCCCTCAGGTAAGTACCTTGCATTTCTGTAGAGGAGATCATAACTTCCAAGTGCTCTTTGGGTCAGGTGAAAGTGGATTTGAGCCAAAAGTGGCAAAAGAAATTATAAGGTCTGTCAGTCTGTTGAGTGATGAAAATTCCTTGTTTAACCCATTATGACCTACAACGTGTGATGAAAACGGCTTCCTAAAACATGAGAGGTGTTTTCAGGAAAAAGCACAAAGTTGACAACACTCATTAAAAAAATTTCTATCTTCACTTTTACACTTCCTAGAAACAAGAAGTACACCACTGGCAAATGCGACGTCTGCATCTTTTAAAATCCTCTTGCTGTGATACATTTTTTGATAGATTCTGAGTATTATTCTCGTATATAAGTTGTACTATATCTCAATGCATTGTCTCTCTCTCTCTCAGCTGCATCAAGAAATGCGTGACCAGGAGCTGCGCGCAGCCAGATGCAGACGCTGTCGAGCTCGCAGGAGGACACCAAGACTATAATGAAACATTTAAATTCACCCACATGGCTCACGAGAAGAGAGCAAGTTGTGCTCTGCCGTTCCCGGATCGGCCATTCTGTTCTGACCCACTCCTATTTGTTGCGGTCAGAGCCTCCACCGGAGTGCCGCAACTGCCAGTGCAGGCTTACCATGCGAACACATTCTGGTGGAGTGCCCTCGACTTGCTCATCTACGGGGTGGGTCGCGCAGTCTATCTGGCATCTTTTAAAATCCTCTTGCTGTGATAAATTTTTTGATAGATTCTGAGTATTATTCTCGATATAAGTTGTACTATATCTTAATTGTTTTTTATATTTCTCTACTTACCTCTTCAATGGTAATCTTTTAATCGCACTTTTATTCAATGAGAGTATGTTGTGGCCTAGAATGACCTTAAAAACTGATGAGCCCTCGTGCTTCATCCACCTATCCCTCAATGCATTGTCGGTGTCAAGGACATCGAGATGTGACATTTTGCCCTTTTGTAATTATGCTTTTTCGTGTTCGAAGGCTATGCACTGCCTTTGCTGGCTGTTGGGCTGTGGGACTAGATTTTATTGATTTTATATCACTAGTTTAGTGAATTATACTATACTCCGCTGTCGCGGAGAGTTATATTACCATGATGGAAGTGTTCTTAACATTGTGGCCTTATATAGCCTACAAGGCTGATAGGCCCTTTAAACTCCATCCATCCATCTGCATTTGGAAGCCTATCGATCTTCTTCGTCAACCTTTTTTCGTCTGTTCACCCTTTGGTTTTTTGGACATTTGAGAATTAAACGGAGAACTGGAGATTTTACAGAATCAAGGACAGAATGAACTTGGATGTACGGAGACTTTGAGAAATTTGAACAACTTTGGACTATAACCTAATTGTCAAATAAATCTGCTACTACTTTGGAACTTTATTGACCGACTCTTGTTTTCAACGTTAATCAACGAAATTCTGTAAGTCTGCGCCAACACGCCGAATGTAAGAAGCATGCGACTAAGAAGACAGCACCGAAGACAGCACAGAAGACAGCACAGTGACTACAATAACGTTCCTTGGGATCTGCATGTCCGTTGAGAAAACAGGAGATTGTTCTCGGACAGCGTCCTCCTTTGTCACACTTTGAGGAACATCGTTGAGATAGAGTAGGGCCATAACCTGCTTATTAGTTACCTCCCCCTTGACCGCTGAATCCAGCTGCTTAGTTGAAGCGAAACTATGTATCTCTACAGGAGGACACTGGTCACGTAGCCTCTTTGTTCTATGTAGTTTTGCTTGGGAATCATTCTCGTTTATTAACACTGCTGCAGTTTCCCGAAATCTCATATTCTACGCTCGCGCTGTGTCTACATGCCATTGGATATCTGTGCTTCATTTGGACTAAACTAGAATTTCCACAACGTTCATTTGTTGGGTACTTCTGGAGTACGTTTATTGACATCTTTGCAGCTGTATACAGTATTTGTTTGTTTTCCCGTTTTCTCGAAAGCGGATTCAGCTTATGATCCGAGTGTGCCCAACGCATCATGTTACAAGCGTCATAATGGAGAGAGACGAGAGAGAGAGAGAGAGAGAGAGAGAGAGAGAGAGAGAGAGAGAGAGAGAGAGAGAGAGAGAGAGAGAGAGAGAGAGACAGAGAGAGAGTGACAGAGAGAGTGACAGAGAGAGAGAGAGAGAGAGAGAGAGAGAGAGAGAGAGAGAGAGAGAGAGAGAGAGAGAGAGAGAGAGAGAGAGAGAGAGAGAGAGAGAGAGAGAGAGAGAGAGAGAGAGAGACAGAGAGAGACACAGAGAGAGAGAGAGAGAGAGAGAGAGAGAGAGACAGAGAGAGAGACAGAGAGAGAGACAGAGAGTTAGAGAGAGAGAGAGAGAGAGAGAGAGAGAGAGAGAGAGAGAGAGAGAGAGAGAGTGAAACAGAGAGGTGTGAGGTATCCTCCCTGCAAATGTTACTTTAAGATTGCCTGACCCACTTCTTACCCCAGCATCCTGTAGCAGTGAGGCTCAACTAAACAGCCCTCTGGGAATGGCCGTGCAGTCACAACAGTGTTCTCAACACATGTTACACAAATGTCCGATGAAGAGCTCTTGTCAAAACAAAACTCGAACAGTACGAGACTGCTTCCAGCCTCAGGAAAATTAAATTGTGGATCGGAACTTCACCGGGGGGGGGGGTAACCTTTTGATTTCATGATTGTCGTTTTTTTTTCCCACCATTGTCGTATTTTTTCACACAAGTTGTAGTAGTCGTATTTTCAATAGTTTGGCGTAAAAAATACACCAAAATCGTATAGGTAAACAGGTCTGCCAAGGGCTTCAACGAGATCGGGAGATCAACCTCAAACTCAACAGAAGCAAGTGCCAGTTTCAAGTTGACCGTGTTTCCTACATTGGCCACATTATATCTGCCAAGGGTCTGCACCCTGACCCAGAAAAAGTCAGAGCAGTGCAGGAGCTGCCAACGCCCAACGACAAGGAAGACCCCAACACTTCCTGGGAATGATCAACTACTTATCACGGTTTGTTCCCAACTTCAGTGCTTAAACAGCTCCTCTTAAACATCTTCTCCATAACGATTCTGAGTGGTGCTGGCTGCAACAACACGAGGATGCCTTCTCATAACTGAAGAAAAGCATCAGCAGCCCTCCTGTCCTGCCCTTCTACGCTGTCACCAAAGCCATCACCATTACCTGTGATGTATCCAAGGCAGAACTCGGAGCAGCTTGTCTCCAGTGCCCATTGCCTATGCATCAAGAGCCACGACTCCAACAGAAGAGAGGTATAGCCAGACTGCAAAAGAGCTCCTGACTGCATCCTTCGCCTGCGGCAAGTTTGATGCCTTTATCTACAGCAAGCCCGCCACCCTCAAGACCGACTATCAGCCTCACCATAATGAAGAAACCACTTCATGCAGCCCCAACACGACTCCATCGCATGCTCCTGAAACTCCAACCCTACAACCTCCATGTTGTGTACAAGAAGGGCTCTGAACTCTTCATTGCAGCCGCCCTCTCCCGTGCCTGCCTACCTACCAGAGACCCCGAACGAGCCTGATGAAGAGTACAAAGTCATGTCCGTGCTCCTTTTTATCACCACAGCCATGCAGAGACTCCAACAAGCAACTGCAACTGACCCCACCTGCCAGCAACTGAGACGCACTCTCGAGCATGGTTGGCCCAACACCTATAAGCAAGTGCATGACCTTATCAAACCATTCTACCTCTTTTGTGATGAGATTGGAAGTAAAGATAATGTCCTGATGAAAGGGCAATGCATCATTGTCCCAGCAGCCCTACAACATCACTACACCACCAAGCTCCACCAGGGACACCCAGGCATCGAAGTCACCAAAGCTCAAGCTAGAGAAATAGCATATTGACCAAACACAATGAAAGAAATTGAATCTGAAGTTCAACACTAAGTCCTGCAATGCAATGAAACCAAAACAAGCAGAAGAACTTCTCCTTCCCCGTAAAGCCTCTGATCTACCTTATCAAACTGTGGCAGCTGACATCTTCACATGGTATGTTAGCAACTACCTGGTCATAGTTGACGCCTACTTTGGCTGGTATGGCATTAACAAACTCCCAAACACAACATCATGAAGTGTCATTGACAAGCTGAAGAGACCTTTCTCCATACATGGGATTCCAGCCACACTGCTCACAGACAACGCCATGCAATTTCCGTTGTAAGAGTTTGCACAGTTTGCATCAGAATGGCAGTTCGCCCATGTGATAAGCAGTACCAACTACCCCCAGTCCAATGGCCTTGCAGAACGAGCCATTCGAAGTGCAAAACGTCTCCCGGAAAAGTGCCCGATTTCTTTCTTGAGCTACTCCACGCCAGGAATGTGCCAAGGGGCTCCCTCGGCTTCTCTACTCAACGTCTGCGCTTCAGAGGCACTCGAACAAACCTTCCCATGATACCCAAGCTCTTCCAACTGACTACCATCACCAACGTCAAGGAGAAGCTATCTGCCCAGCACTCCAAATAGAAGCAGTATTATGACAAGAGAACTTAGACCCTTGCAACCCTTGCTCCTGATTGTGTTGGCCCCATCCCATCTCCAGACAGACCTCAAAGCAACATCATCGAGTCAGAGGGGCAAAAGATTGAAAGGAACCAAAGACACCTGCATCCTGCTCATGAGCTACGCAATCGACCTGAAGCAGAAGAACCTGCATCTGCACCCATCCAGCCCAGTGACATCGCACTTAACTCCACCATCGTCAACCCCGACTTCCAGCAGCTCCACTGGACAAAAAGAGGCGCCTAGCAGCCCACCTGTTTCTGAAGCACTCTCTCTCATATTGTTACGTGCATGACTCACTAGGAAGTTATCTCCCTTGCTGCCCTCTTCTTAGTGGATCTGTATGCGCCCGTTAGTTGTTTGTAGTGGCCCTCTTGCCTTGGAAGCCATATACCCTCGCTACTAAATAAACGGCGTCTTCCCAGTCCGTCTGGCTGCGCTCATGACATAGAACCACAAAACATGATGGCAGCTAGGACACCTCACCTCCGTACGGTCTTTTTGGCTCCTTTGGCAAGTCTATATCTGTTCAAAATCTGCTAACTTGCCATTGTGACTGACTGCTCGCCGCCTCGGCTTCCCGCCATTTTCTCTCGCCGACATTTGCCACTCCAGCGCACTTGCTGATTGCCTGCTGAGATGTCTGAACCTGACGCATCTGACTCTCCTGGTTCCTCTGGCATCAATCCTTCTGGCCCTGAATCTACTTCTAAACCCAGCGTTGCAGGAATACGACCTCCTCAACCTCTCTGCCTTGATCACAACGTAGCCGAGAACTGGAAGATTTTCCATCAGAAATGGCAACTCTACTCTACTCTCATACACCTGAGCGACCAACCCCAGCAATATCGTCGCACTCTTATTGCATTCCCTCGGAGACGATGCCCTGCATATCTACAACGGTCTCAAGTTCGACACCACTGAGGAACACTGAACTGTCGACCAAATACTCAAACGATTTGATGACAATGCCATTGGGGAGGTGAACAAAAATTTTGAACGATTCATGTTTCACAGGTGCTCTTAGCTTGACGGCGAAACCTTCGCCACCTCCCTGTCGACACTCAGGAATCTGATCAAGACCTGTAACTATTGCACTGCATGCACGGATGGCATCCTGAAATACCGCATCGTGCTTGGCATTAAAGACTCATCTGTCCACGCAGCTCTTCTCAGGGAACGCAAACTGACCCTGGATAACTGCATCGACTTATGCAGGGCTTCTGAAAATGCAAACCAACAACACCAAGCCATGGCTGCTGACAATGTCCACTAGATACACTCATCCTTGACTCGATGCGGGAAGAAGAAACCTGGTCCTAGCAAATCTGCATCCACGTCGAGAAACTAATCCAGAGGATAGCAAGCAAATTCTGTATGTTTGCACATACCCTCAGAAAGGAAGAGTGCCAGCATATGGAAAAACCTGCAAGAACTGTGACCCTAAAAACCACATTGAAAAAAAAATTCCTTCATCTACGCTGAAAGTACACTCTGTGGATACTCAACAAGACACTGATTCGGAAACTGAGGAGTGGGTCAACACTGTGACCAACTCCACAAGCAAGGACATCAAGTGCAAAATGATCGTCGGTGGCAATAAAGTAACCTTCCAACTGGACACTGGTGTATCAGTAAATCTCCTACCTGCCCGTTTTGCCAGCAAGATCACTCCTTCACCCACCACTCTGAAAATGTGGAACCGGTCAGAAGTCCATTGTGAACTGTCACTTACCAACCCTCTGATAACCACTCTCAGGAATGACCAGTGTAGACAGTGAGTTTGTAGAGCTATCATTAGAACCAATAAACGGGAGTCCCCTCCCTTGGTTGACACAGATCGCCAGCAGCACTTGCAGACTGAAACACATGTCTCGCTTATCCTTTGTGCCTAAACGCACATGATACGGACAGAACACGACTCAACCAAACAATCTAGTCTGTACTAACCCTGCATTCATAGTAACCTCTAACACAACTCCTGTAAGACCATCTCCTGAGAAGTCTGAACAAGAAGGGCAAAGCCCATACGACTCACATGCTTGACCTTGACCTTTATATGACCTTGACCTTCAGGTGACCTTCAAGGTCAAGGTCAAACAACTAAACCTACCAATGACATCATACACAAAGAAATGCTTTACACATTTTTCCTACCCAAATACATGTGACCTTGACCCAAGGTCAAGGTCATCCAAGGTCATGCACCACAAAGCTGTTAATTCAAGACATAGGAAGCACAATGGTGCTTATTAGCACTTTCTACCATGAGATATAGTCACTTTTAGTGATTCACTACCCCATTTTGGTCACATTTCATAAGGGTCAAAGTGACCTTGACCTTGATGATATGTGACCAAACGTGTCTCATGATGAAAGTATAACACGTGCCCCACATAATTATTAAGTTTGAAACAGTTATCTTCCATAGTTCAGGGTCAAGGTCACTTTAAAATATGTATACAATCCAACTTTGAAGAGCTCCTGTGACCTTGACCTTGAAGCAAGGTCAACCAAACTGGTATCAAAAGATAGGGCTTACTTTGCCCTATATACCATATATGAGTCAGGTATCCAATCTCAAAAACTTCAGAGAAAATGTGAACAATGACTGTTTTTTAGACAACATTTATGGCCCCTGCGACCTTGACCTTGAAGCAAGGACAAGTCACTATGTATGTTTTTTGAGGCCTTGTCATCATACACCATCATGCCACATTTGGTATTGATAGACTTAATAGTCTCTGAGAAAAATCCAACGTTAAAGTTTTCGGACGCCCGGACGGACGAAACGGGTGAGTACATAGACTCACTTTTGCTTCGCAAGTGAGTCAAAAACAAAGGAAAATTGCCACATGGACAAACCCATGAACACTAAGCATGTTCATCAATGTATAGCTGCATGTGTCTCATATCCCCATATTAAACATTTACCTCAAACAGCATGTGTTCGCCAAAATCTTAAATGTATACTTCGATCAGCATACATATTGTTGTGTTATCATGTTTATATAACTTGGTTTTATGCCACATGGAGGGCCAACGACACGATCCGTTGCACTGTCAGAAGTACCATAGTAAATTCTACGAGTTGAATTGTTATAAGCCTCCAGCCTTTATTGATTGAAAGAAGCACAATGCTCGGAACGCAACATGGTGGCAGCAGTAAACTGTGAACTGTACGTGTGCGGAACTGAGATCCAAATCCAGTGTGAGTCTTGCTGCGAACTTTCTAGAACCGGTTTCACATGGTACTGGACTGAGGAGTAACAGTGAAGATGGGTCCATTGACACATCCGGAACACTTCGACTTTAGCAAAGCTACAGCATGACCCGAGTGAAAGCAACGTTTCCAGAGATTCTTCACAGCTTCAAAGCTGCACAAAGAAGACGCGGAGGTTCAGATAAGTACTCTTATTTATGACATGGGCCCAGACGCAGAGAAAATTCGGACGTCATTTCAACTGTCTGAAGAACAAGGGAAAGTCTACCGACTGTTCTAGAGAAATTTGATGACTATGTGTTACGGTTCAGACTTTATTCCATTTTTCTATATTGTTTTGAGACGTTCGCGTTGTCAATGTTTGGCAGGAACAAGCTGAGCTTTGCACTTTGAGACCTGTTTGGACCGGCTGTTTCCAAAATTATCAGTGATGCAACAATAATTTGATTGGTTAAGGATGGTGGTGCATGCGCTGTGTGTAACTTTTCAGTCGAAAAAAGCCAGAAAAATCTAATCAGTTTACTCTTAGGATATCACCAGGAACGGACGTATTTTCGAGTAACTCCGTGTAGCACGAGCAGTCTACAAGTTAAACATTCTTCAATCCCTCCCCCCTGACCATCTCAGACTTCTCCTCAAACTCAACATCGTCACCAGATCTCTCTGCATCTTCACTGGACTCTGGAGCACGTGATTTGACAAGGCATCCTGCACCAGAGCCATCTTTGCCTGCAGATCGCCCTTCCCCTGTAGACAGCCACGCTTCCTCCCTCACGGCAACTTCTAGCACGAGCCATCCTCATCTCCAAGGGGAAGGAGCCCAAGCGGAGACCTCCAGGACCTCCACTACAAAAATGAGCAAGAAGAGGTTACGAAGAGTTTATGACAACAAGCAGAAAGTTTACTGGCAGAGGAGGAAAACATTCATAGCTGCCGTGCGGGCTCAAGCCATCAAAAAGCACGCAGAATATGTAGGCCTACTGGCGAAATATGAGAGGTGGGAAGTGGTGTGTCAGGGCGTCATAGCTACGATTGCAGCAGTCCTTCCATCAAACGAAGGTTTGCAACAAGCACTAGCTGAGTTGCTGGCAGAAGATCCGGATGGCCCTTTTATTGACCAGTTGAGGGACTTGCTGGATGGCTGCTAGGCTGGCTGAATGACTCAACTGACCCGAGACAAATAGACAGACTGACGCTCAAAAATATTCTGACAGGCACAACCTTTGACTGACAGGTAGTAATTCTGCTCGACATACGGGAGCGGGTGGAGATGATGTGTAGGGAGGGGGTAGGGAGTTTTTGTTCCTTCTACTACATCAGGATACAGCAGTAGAGATTAACTTTCTGTGAACAAGCTGTGTTACTGCTTTGAAGCCAAATATGTAGTTACCCAACCTAATGTGTGGTTAGATGCATGGTGCCCGGATGCCATGTAGCCTTTCTGTTTA
This sequence comes from Theodoxus fluviatilis, assembly GCA_034096865.1. Classification (NCBI taxonomy): domain Eukaryota; kingdom Metazoa; phylum Mollusca; class Gastropoda; order Cycloneritida; family Neritidae; genus Theodoxus; species Theodoxus fluviatilis. The sequence goes on along the minus strand of JAWQFJ010035146.1, from coordinate 47,792 downwards.
TGAAAAGACTGTAGCAGTGCTGTAGAGAGACGTGGAAAACACTACCCGACTTTCCATGGACTGATGGTGACAACAGTCGGGGCTACTTCCTCCAGTGTGACTTCAACGTTGCCAGTCGGTGCAGTGTTCAGTCTCGGGCTGGTCAGCTGACAATGGAACTATCTCTAACAGTGTGGTCAGTAATTAAATCATTTAAGACAATTTTGATTTTAGTTTGTTGAGATATGTGGTTGTGTACATGACCATACAGTTTAATATTACACAGCCGTCATATATGCCTGACGAACATGACTACATGTCATTTATAATCATCTTCTTCAGGAGGAGATGGTTCTTACCAATTTATCTAACTCTTGTGTCAGTTGTAAAGGCTGCGATTCACACAGTGTTACAAGGACAGGGGCATGAAGCCCTCTGACAATATTTCCAGTTGTAATTTCCACGCTAAGAACAAGTCCCACTCAGTACCAAGGCAAACACTTTGTAACTCTAAGTTATTTTAACAAGAAAAACCAACATCAGCCACAACTAATAGAGTCTTCAGGTCATGGATGGCAGACGACCATCCAAAGCTGTACTGAGCCAACTGGCATACAATACCAGGTAAACGGAGGACACTTACTGGGGCTCTGTGTGGGGTCTGTGTCCCTATCTCACGCTTGGAGGATATTTCCTTGACTGGGTCACCATCTCGAACCTCAGTGTTCTGCTTCAAAGTCTGCATGCGTCGTGTTGCAGTTTACGTCCTGGGAATCTGGGAATCTGTTGAACAACGGGAAATCTGTTGCCATCACTGTTCCTCAAGAGTACAGTGTCTTCCCTGAATGAAGGTCTAGCTTGCTGGATTATGATGCTGGGTTTCGTCGTAGGGAGAATTTTCGTCGTTTGGTTCTGAGCGCTCACTGAAGTGTTCAAACCTGTGTCAGTACAGGTACATATGTGTGTGGGTGAACCCACAGGTGTCTATGGCCTATCTATCCTCTCCTTTTGTGGTGTAGCCTTAATGAGAGTGTACTTGTGAATGCCCATTTCTGAGTGGACATTGTTTTGGGGCAGAAGTTTTCGTCGGTGGAAAATTCGAGAATCGTCATCGCCTATCTGCTTGAACTTGTGAGTAATTGGGCCAATGTTGGTTTTGGGTTAGTGGAATTAATCCTCTACTTTTCAGTCAGAGAGTAGACTGATAGAATTGATTGACATTTTCATTCATATTGCATTGAATTTGATTTCACTCATGATTATGTCTGATTAAAGAAAATCTTTGATGAACAATGCGTCATGTTATGCAAGCGTGAGTCGAGAGTGAGTGAATTAATTATCCCCCCTCCACTAGTGATTCCCCTAGACTCGAAAACAGAAAGAATCAGAGAATCAGAGGGAGGTGATACTATGTCATTCCACAAGTAAACGTCATACATGAACAGGCCAGGTTCCACTGGCAGGGGAGACCATAGAAGCCTACTTGAGAGATTTGTATGATCTGGCAAAGCTAGTACAGATAAAGGACAAAGATGACGCAATCATAGATTGTCTTGTCCTTGGAGTTCTTTATCGCGAGCTCTCAGAAAAGCTCCAACTGATACCAACACTAACACTCCAAGATGCCATCACTGCAGCATGGCAGTATGAGCAAGTAAAAACACAGCTCACAGAACAACGCCAGACCATTGATGCAGTCCACAGCGGCAGAGGGGCCGGTGGTGGCCATCACAGCGGCCAACACATTCTCTCGACCTGGAACATGCACAATACGCAATGGGAATTCTTGGAGGATTAAACTCCATCTCAACAATCATTGGTTCTTCCCCTTTGTGTTGTTCAAGAACACCAACGGATTGTGGTCAGCATGTACAATCACCTTATTCACGCAGCGGCCATTTTGATTTCCAAACGAGGCTGAGAATGCAAACATGGCGACCGTGCTACCTTCACAGTCTTGCTGGAGCGGCAATTTGACAAATGTTTCGGACTTTTCTCAAGGTGATGTGGAAAGATGGTCGAACGAAGGTAGAACAATAGCAAGAAGACAAAGTGACAAAGACTATGAGAAGTGGATTGAAGGGTTTATCGACTATGATGCCATTAAAGGTTGGTACACAGTGACAAGTTCTTTTGCTTAGAACTCGAGTGTTCGAGTGTTTTTTGTTTTCTTGGTGTCGCTTTCAAATCTGTTTACAGTACTAGGCTAGCTGGTTTTCTTAGATCTGCTATGTGATTTGTTTTTTAATGCGAGCTAACTGATATTAGGTTTAGAGCTTGAATTTTTTATGATATTACACATCACAACATGTGTTTGCAGAAGATTCTCCTTGGCATACATCATGCACTGCAGTCTCAGTTGTGCATGCATGTGGATTGTGGGACTGATCCCCCTTTCTTTCTCCATTGTTATTTATTATGGTTGGGTTACGAACGAAGGCAGAACAATAGCAAGAAGACAAAGTGACAAAGGCTATGAGAAGTGGATTGAAGGGTTTATAGACTACGATGCCATCAAAGGTTGGTACACAGTGACAAGTTCTTTCGCTTAGAACTCGAGTGTTCGAGGCACGTCATGTGAGAAAGATTATTTTTTTGTAAGCGGTTAGACTTCCTTTCTTCCCCTCCTGCTCCTGCATTCTTTCCGTCACTCAGTTTAGGCCTACTTCTCACACACTCTTCAACTCTTGACATCTGATATTCAAACATACAATTAATGCAATCATTATTTGTAAAGATATCAGATGTCAAGAGTGGCAAGAGTGTGTGAGAAGTAGGCCTAAATTGAGTAACGGAAAGAATGCAGGAGCAGTGATGCATTGAACACTGCCATCTCCCTGCCTTACAGCATGGAAACACATGTTGTGATGCGTAATATCATTAAAAAATTCAAGCTCTAAACCTAATATCAGTTAGCACGCATTAAAAAAATCACATCTAAGTAAACCAGCCAGCCTAGTACTGTGAACAGATTTGAAAGCGACACCAGAGATGTAGAGATGTAGATTAGTGTACCTGCTTGCTTTACTCCCTAGAAGATGTGTCAATTTTATGCTTTTGCTTTTTGTATATTGAACACATCTGGGTCTAGGAAGAGCAGATGAACTGAATGACAGAACAGCCGGGTTGCACTTTTCCTCGTGGAGGGTTTATTTTTGACGGGGGAGAGTGTGGTAGGGATTGAAACCCTCATTCGGCTGTTCAGGTTACCTCCCCTAGACTACGAGGTCATCACGTGGGGACAGTCGCTGCTATAAGAGTAGAAGCTGCGCGGGGAGGGGGAGATTCGATACCTGATTGACAGACTACTGGCTTGAGACACTGTCCTGCTACAAGCCTTCGGAGTACTTACTACGGTAAGTGCTTGTATGCACACTCTTGCGAATGAGGGTGTGCGAGCTTGTAGCTGGCTTGTGTGGCGAGCATGTGGCAGCCTGTGGGGTGTCAGTCTCCTCACCAAGTCCCTCCCCCCCTTGCATGAATGGACCCACGGTTCAACCTGTGCATTCGGGCGCTACCACACTATGATTGAGGCAGCTGATCGCTACCGTGAAGCTCATACTTCTCACAGTATGGCGTCAAAGGGTTCTACTGATCCATTTCTAGTTAATGTGAACATTCCTTTGTCGGAGAGTCCTCACTCAGTTGCTTCTAGTGGACAAGTACATGGTGTGGTGAGAGGAACTAGCCGTTTTTATGCACGTGGTCACTTTCCAGGTTCTCGATTTGCTTCTGGGGGTGGGGCAAGGAACCAGTGGGACAACCAGGGTCCAAAAACACCCCGTAGAGAGGATGCGAACTCTATCAAAAGAGGTATTGGGGGTACTGTTAGAGCAGCGTTGGGTGGTGTATCTGGCAAAATGCTGGTGGTGTGGTCAGACTTCGCACAGGATTGCTAACTGTCCGTCCAAAGCAAAGGATCAGAGGGGTTCAGACTGCAAGTGTTGGAGTTGTTTCATCTGATTCTGATTCAGACAGTGGTTCTGATAGGTCGGAGTCTGTTGTGTCAGTTGGTCTGTCGGGTAGTGATGATTTGCCTGCGGCTATTCAGACTTGTCAAGGATCATTGAATGGAGTTGACGTGACAGTTATGCTCGATTTTAGCTGTTCAATGGTTGGTGTGAGAAAGTCCTTGGTTTGAGAAGATCAGTTTACTGACAGAATCGAGCTTTGTCGACAGTTCGATGGAGAGGCGATCCGTCTACCCATGGCTACAGTGAGTTTGGATACCCCATACTTTTCTAGGCAGAATACCGGGTTCTACTTTTCAGTGTGTTGTAGGTCACTTTTGCTGTGCATACTAGAGGTCAGAAAGCAAGAGAACGTCCCTTTAGGCCTATTCTGACGGCCAAGGCACCACAGTTAGATATTTCTGCTGAGAGATTGGTGCAGTTGCAGAAAGAGGATGATACTTTGAAGTCATTGTTTGACAAGGTAGGTATGGCAAGGCAAGAAGATTCCCATGGAGCTATTACTTCCTTTGTCAAGCGTGATGACTTGTTGTACAGACAGGAAGGGCAAAGCCCATACGACTCACATGCTTGACCTTGACCTTTACATGACCTTGACCTTCAGGTGACCTTCAAGGTCAAGGTCAAACAACTAAACCTAGCTATGACATCATACACTAAGAAATGCTTTACACATTTTCCCTATCAAAATACATGTGACCTTGACCCAAGGTCATCCAAGGTCATGCAACACAAAGCTGTTAATTCAAGACGTAGGAAGCACAATGGTGCTTATTAGCACTTTCTACCATGAGATATGGTCACTTTTAGTTGTTCACTACCCCATTTTGGTCACATTTCATAAGGGTCAAAGTGACCTTGACCTTGATGATATGTGACCAAATGTGTCTCATGATGAAAGTATAACATGTGCCCCACATAATTATTAAGTTTGAAACAGTTATCTTCCATAGTTCAGGGTCAAGGTCACTTCAAAATATGTATACAATCCAACTTTAAAGAACTCCTGTGACCTTGACCTTGAAGCAAGGTCAACCAAACTGGTATCAAAAGATAGGGCTTACTTTGCCCTATATACCATATATAGGTGAGGTATCCAATCTCAAAAACTTCAGAGAAAATAAAATTGAGAAAATGTGAACAATGGCTGTTTTTTAGACAACATTTATGGCGGCTGCGACCTTGACCTTGAAGCAAGGTCAAGTCACTATGTATGTTTTTTGAGGCCTTGTCATCATACACCATCATGCCACATTTGGTATTGATAGTCTTAATAGTCTCAGAGAAAAATCCAACGTTAAAGTTTTCGGACGCCCGGACGGACGAAACGGGCGAGTACATAGACTCACTTTTGCTTCGCATGTGAGTCAAAAAGTGTTCTCAAAGAAGTCAAAGTCACTTGGCAAGTTGTGGTTCCTGTGTTGTTGAGAGATTCTGTCTTGGTTGCAGCTCACGATGGACTGTTTGTAGGTCATATGGGACCTAACAGCACTTTCAAACGGTTGATGCCGTTTTTCTTCTGGCCAGGATATTGGCGCTGAAATGGTCGTTGTAACCAACATTTCCGGACACTGTACCCGAGTTTTGAAATCTCGGCCTTACAGTCACGTGACTCGCTCGCCCGGTTAGTTATGCTAAGATCCGGCCGCGTTAATGTATCTGCGTTTGGTGACAAACGTCTTGCTCGGCGATACTGTACTCCATGCACCTTAACGGTCCGCGTGATTCGGGTGTAATCTTAAGCTAAACGACGTTTATAAATGTCCGTTCTCGCGAGAAATGCCGAGATTTGAAACTCGTGTACAGTGTCCGCAAATGTTGGCTACAAGGACCATTTCAGCGATATTGGCAGGTTATCAAGAGGTACTGTCGTTCTTGCGAAATTTGCCAGAAAACATTTCCAAAAGGCAGAGTGACTCAGGCACCACTTAGCCTGTGCCAGTGATAGACATACCGTGTGCAATAGTTTGTATATCTTTTAGCTGACCATTATTTTCTATAGTTTACATGACGTTGAAATCTCTGGTGCAATTTGGAGGAGAATGATGTCACGGATGACGAGGAAGATTAGGGAGAGGAGCGGGGAGAAAAAGCGGAACGGAAAGATGGAGAAGGAGATCTGGGAGAGAGAGAAAATGAGTTGAAGAGAAGTTGTGGAGGATTGGATTGATTTTTGACACCCTAGGCGAGTTTGAGGTTGACAGAGGCAGAGAAAGCTATATCTCGGAGTGATGGGCAGAACACCAATATGAACGGTGCTGTCCCATACCATACCAAATAGTCCTGGAACCAATGAACTAACGGTGTGCGTCGAGGATTTCAGAACGTCTTTGTGGAAAAAAAAGAACAAAAAAGATGAAAGACTAATAGACGGAAAAGGAAGAGAGAGAAAGAAAACTAGGGTTGGTCTCGCATTCTGGATGTTTGCATTTCGGTGGTTCGTCGTTTAGTCTATGTTCTTGGTCTCTGTGACCATTTGAGTGGGGGACCCGTTCGGACGTTTGATTTGTCGTAGTTTCCTTGTAATTCTTTTTATTAAATAGAGTATATACTTAGCTTTAAGATAATAAATCTCTATTATCTGTTTATATGCTTTTGTGTGTTCTGTGGCGTTTAGTTTAATTTCCAATTAGCTGAGGGGTTGGAAGTTCCCTTCTGTTTTTTACTGCCAAGGGTCACTTTCTAAGTTACCACCGTAGTGACCCTTGACAATCTGTGCTTACGTACAACAGGTCTCTACCGTCATTGGCGGAGTCATCCCGCAGCCTGCAGATAGCGGCGGTTCTGAGCCATATCGTACACGGTCCGGCCGTGTCGTGAAAACGCCGGCAAGATTCAGGGAGTGATTGGTGATTATGGCCTTCTGACTACAGAGCCTGAAGTGATGGGCCTGTATTGTCTGTTTTGTGTTTGTTAATCTTCTTTGCGATTGTGTTTACACCAGCTGGTATAGTCAAGTTTAGTTCACAAGTGTGTTCAGTGAAATTCAGTGCGAATCTTGTGCCACTGGGATTCGTGGATTTCTTCATTCAGTGCATTCAGAACGGTATGAAGGGGAAGGATACCGTATTGTCATGTTGTGAAAACGATCCAGAATGCTTTGCTGTTTCAGTGTTACTACAGGCAAGGACAGCCTGTGTGGAGTTATTCTTTGTTGAACAATAATATTGTGTATCTCAGTTAGTTACTTTGAACTTCCAAAGTGCATTTTATAATTCTTTTTTTAGGTTTAAATGTGTTCTTTAATTCACAGTTTATTTTCGAAAAGAAAAGGGGGAAGATGTATCGGTATCTGGTAAAAGGAAGAGAACAACATCTATGACGTAATATACTATGACATATGATACTCTTTGATTGGAGAGAGAATAAAAGGTAGTACGCTCCCATCATGGCTTACTGTTCTTGCCTTCATAAGGGCAAGATAGTTTTTTGTCTTGATCTTTTCGTTCCTTTTTTTTTGGCACCCTTTTCATCCTTTTTTTGTACCCCTTATTCATCATCCCTTTATTCATTCATTCATTTTCTCTCTCTCTCTCTCTCTCCTTTTCTTTCTTCTGAGTCTCACTTATTCCTTCTTTCTTGACTCCAGCCTGTGGTGAAAGTTTTGGTTATGCCGGCAATCAGTATTCCCTTCATGAACACTTGTCTTCTTCTTCCCCTTCTCCCTCTCATTCCTACCTCTTGACCTTCATGCACTCATCATTCTATCAGCTGTCTTGTTTATTTGTGTGAATTATTAGTGTTCAGGGCCCGTGTTCGGAGCGGCGAGTTATTTTAACCCCGACTTGTCTCTAAACCCTGGTTAGCTATTGCGAGGTTAGGTGCTAGGTTAAATCCCCATCCATGAAATGAAAATAACGCAGGGTTAGCTAAATCTTGGTCTCGGTCAACTCAGACGACCTTGACCTCATGTACGCATGCGCACACACGTTTATTGTTTGTCATTTCCGTGTTTACGTTGTGTTTTCTTCCAGTCACGTGCATTTTTACGTCATTCTTTTCGAACCAGTGTGGTTTTTTTTACAAGAGGCATGGACCAGAAAGAACGTTCATCGACACAAGGGTTGGGGGTAAAAATCGAGTGTTGAAAAGATAGATCGCCGTTTTGGATACTGGCCCATGTCTATAAGAAATCGATGCTTTGTGAGTAAAGTTTATTTTTTGTTGGAGGTTCTGAGGCCATTCTAGTTCAGGATTAATCATTGTTGAGAATTGCTAATCAGTATCATTGTGACCGTTTCCCTGACCGCGAGTTGAACTTGATCATTCCCTGCCAAGCTTTTGAGAAGGCAGCACCTATTAGATCTACAGTGCGGGATGTTGATTGTTATGTAAAGGGGACCTACGGCGGTAACAGTTTTTACCAGGACATTTGCAGTATTTTGGGCCTGACGAAACCAGAGGAAATTGGTGATAATAATGATGATTCATGCAAAGTTAACGTCGAGGAAGATGCTGAATTGATGTCAAATAAATGAAGACCCACAATTACGAGTTTGTCCTGTGTCATAACATCCTGCCGAGAGCGAGAAGGAGGTCTCACCTTTACCGTCGCGAGCACACTTACTGTCTCGTGCTTGTGTGAGAGGCTCTCCCTAATCCTGTCCTCTGTGGGGCACCTCTTACAATCGGTACACAACAAACACTCATCAGCCGAGTACGTGACTGGAGAAGAAAGTGTATTATAACCACTAAAATGAAAATTCCCACACAAGAGCTGGGAAAAGGGTCAAAGTCTCAGTAAACCACATCTCTCTTAAAAGATCTAAACACAATTTTCTCCATGGGAAAGTATGTCCCTAACAAGCTGGTCTAAATAAACATATAAACATCGGACGCATATGGTCAGCGATCTAAGCAGCAGCTAGACGATCGAGCAGTAGGCTGCGATGGCATCTTAGGTCTCCCATTAGAGAAAGCGACTGGCATCATTAGGTTAGAACGCTTTTCCTCTCATAACTTTGAACACTATGGTGTTTCTAGCAGGAATTAGAATCGGCGCTTTCATTCTCTCATAGCTGAAAATGAAGCGACGAAGGCACAGAGGAGAAAATTGCATTGCAATATCATGTTTAAATGTCAGATACTCACGCGGCTGTGGTGGAAAATCTTTTTCCCGCTTCCCCCGAGACGAGACGAGACGAGATGAGGTGTAGTAAATGGGTGCAATATTCAAGACATGAAGATTTGATAGGGAAGAAAAAGAAAACAAAGTAAACTCCGTTGTTTGTGATGCACAATATTAATTAACTCCTTTCACCATAGTACCTGTTGCAGAAGAATGTGAATGGATTATGTAGTGAAAGAATGTGTAGAATTGTTTGTGCTTGCGAATGTGAATTGTTTAAAGTGCTATGCGGAGGGTTAGAGGAGGGGGGGGGCTTAGTCAGCCCTTCCTTTTATTGTGAGAAGGGGGGCTTCCCCCCTCCTTTGTCCGTTAGAGGAGGGGTCAGGATGATTCAGCCCCTCCTTGCGGACAAAGGAAGGTGGTCAGCGCCAGGTCAGGGTGAGTCAACCGGCTCCTTGTCTGTGAGGGAGGGGGTAGAGACGATCTCTGCCCTTTGTCTGTGAGGAGATTGGTCCTCGGGGCGGAAACGGAAGGGGTCGATGGGAAGATAGTCTCTAACCCGAAGCAAGCACTATATATATATATATATATATATACAATGTACATGTCACTGGAGACTACTGGAAGCTGAGAGCGCTGGGAAGCTACTGGAGGAAGCTGCGCGCTGTGAGAGGCTGTTGGAGCCGTGTAGAGGCACAGCCTGAGCATCACTAGTGACCGCGGCGGAGCGCACTAGTGATTGCTGTACGCTATGTCCACTCCAGGAATAAAAGTCCTGTAAGTAACACACGCCTGAGTCCTGCTTTCTACTTTTTCGGCGCAAGCTGGGATGAACCGTAAGTCCAGAAGACCATGTGCACGCGACGCCGGGTTCACAGGTGAAGTGAACATAGTACTGGTTTTCCGTAACACATGGGATTCTGCAACGTTGGTTCCCGAGAAGAGTGGCTGAAGTCACTCGAGAGGTCTAATTTTCCGTAACATACCTCATGAGAACTTACTGTTGTTAAAAATGCAAAATTTGTTTTAAACTGTGATGACGAAGACAATACAACGTGTGGAAAGACTTTTGTATTAATTTTTCCTTACGCTGCCCTCGCCCTTCAGTATATAGCAGGATAGACATAGATTAATTGCATGCATTCTAGATTCCTCTGCATCCCTAGTTGCAGAAACCTACTCTCTTCCATTCATTGAGTAAGCTAGCGAGTCGCGCAGACGTTGAAATCGAGGGAGAGGATTGGGAATGTCCTCACGGAGAGTAGCTTCCCCTGAGAGGCACACACGTATTACGAACACGAAGCGACCAAAGAGCAGAAATGATCTCCGGTGCTCCACATGCCAGGAAATTAACCACAGGAAAAAGAAGTGGACCCAATGCAACGGATACAACCTGTGGTCCCACACCTCATGCGCCGGTCTGACCGTGAGGGAAGCTGATTCACTCCCGATATGGAACTGCGCTCGCTGCCTCAAAGTTGACAACTCAGTACCTCCCGACACTTCAGCGACACCTCCGGGTTTCGAGCGTGATATCACCACCTACATTGCTCTGCTCAAGTCATCCATCAGGGTCCTTGCCAAGATCCCGAAGGGAGCCAGAATCGTAGCAGCTGAAGCCTATACCACCTTGCTGAAGAGGAAAACTTTATTCTTCTGGGCCAAGCTGCTCGTGTTCCCCTTCGGTGCCTTGACAACACCATCTAAAGAGAACATCAAGGACCCGTCGCAGCCATCTCTCACCACTCAGATCAAGCGCCAGGTATGCAGCGACAACCGAGCTGCTCGAACCGCCGATGCGGGCGGAAAGAACCCTGAGGAAGAAGGGAGAGGTTGACGAAGGTGAACAGCTTCGCTGAAGGGTCGCTACGAAGTTCATCGACGGTGACGTCAGAGGAGCCGTGAGGGTGTTGACATCTGAGGACGGTTTTGCAGAAAGAACACAAGAAACCGTCAACGCCCTCAAGGCTAAGCATCCCCCTGCGCCTGATGACCTTGATCTACCACCACCTCCAGACGGCCAGTTGGCCTCTTCTATATACGTCACCAGAGAAGAGGTGTCCAAGGCGTTTAAATCATTCCCTCTCTCATCGGCCGCTGGACCTGACGGAAAGCGGCCTAGTCACCTCCGGGACCTGGTGGGTCGCGGTACAGCTGCAGCTGGGGATCAGCTGCTGACTGAGATCACCACATTTGTCAACATGACCCTCCGTGAGAAGGTCCCCGACTTCGCACTTCCCATCTTCTACGGAGCCTCCCGGCCAATTGCGGTGGGTAACACCCTATGCCGCCTCGCCACCAAGGCTGGACTAAGACCCCTGTCGGAGGATCTGGGGGAACAGCTGCGACCCGTTCAACTGGGCTTTGGGACATCGGGTGGGTGCAAAACGGCCATCAATGCCACATGCCGCTACATCAACTGCACCCGGGGCAAAAGAGTCATCCTCAAGATTGACATGCGGAACGCATTCAACACCATCTGTCGCGATAAGTTCCTCAGGGCCGCCCGCGAATGCGTTCCCAGACTCTACCCCCTCCTGTGGCAGGCATACTCCGTCCCATCGGCGCTCCTTTTCGGGGACACTGTCCTGGAATCTGCTACTGGCCTGCAGCAGGGAGACCTTTCTGGCCCAGCTCTCTTCTCCCTTGGGATCGACGAAGCAACGAGGCTGGTCACCTCCGAGCTTAACGTTTGGCTCCTGGATGACGGCAGTATCGGGGGCCCAGTCGACAATGTGCTGGCAGATTTTAACACCATTTCCGCGGAGCTGGCACGGTTGGGGCTTGAATGCAACGACATCAAGTGTGAACTGGTGCTCATCAACCACCAACCAGAGGACATTCCGCGGACCCTGGACCAGTTCAAGGCTGTCCTGCCAAATGTTTGAGTCCTGGCGGAGAATGAGCATCTACTCCTGGGCGCCCCACTGTCTATGGCGGCAATTGCACCGGCCATCCGCGCTAAGCAAGAAGCGCTTGAGAGGATGGTCAGCCGTCTTGTCCACATCGAACCTAACCCCGCACTTGTCCTTCTCAAGAACTGCTTCTCTGTCTCTCGCCTTATATACCTCCTCCGAACCTCCGCGTCCTACACCAACACCGATGACCTCCGAGTAATTGATAACATCATCTGGGAGACGGTGTCCAGGATCGTCAACGTCGACCTCCAACAAGATTCCTGGACACAGGCGACCCTCCCGGTCAGTCTCGGAGGTCTAGGCCTGCGGAGAAGCGAAGATCTGGCGCTTCCATATTTCATCTCGTCCCTCCACGCCACCAGCTCTCTCGTCGACTCTGTCCTCTCCAGAACCGTTGGACTGGAGGAGACGGGTGAGCTGGAGGAAGCCATCAACACCTGGAGGTGGAAAAGCCAAACAGAGGAGGAACCAAATGAAGAAGACAGATGGAAGCAAAAAGCTTGGGATACCATCTCTTCCAAGCGAACCCTGGAGGACCTCTTCGCTCGGTCGAAACAGGTCTCAGCCGCGCGCATCCGAGCGGCAGCCCGAGCGGAAAGTGGAAGCTGGATCCACGCCATCCCAATCCCGTCCCTGGGGCTCCATCTGGACCGTGAGACCATAAGAATAGCTGTCGCTCAGAGGGCAGGGGCACCAGTCTGCGAACCCCACCAAAGCAGATGTGGAAGATCTATGGACACCCTTGGACATCACGCCATCTCCTGTCGAGCAAGCGCCGGCCGTTTCCCACGCCACTCTGCTTTGAACGACGTGGTGAGACGTGCCGTCCAGAGCGCCGGAATACCATCTGTCCTGGAACCAACCAGGCTCGACAGAGGCGACGGCAAGCGTCCAGATGGGATGACCATCTTCCCCTTCTCCAACGGCCGAAGCTTGGTCTGGGATGTGACGTGCGTGGATTCTTTTGCCCCCAGTAACATCATTTCCAGCGCCCTGCAACTGTCATCTGCAGCAGAGGCAGCGGAAGGGGCGAAGAGGACTAAATACCCAATCCTGGCCAAACGACACCGCTTTGAGCCCCTCGCCTTCAAGACCACCGGAGTCTTCGGACCTTCAACACTCAAGACCATCGAGGAAATTGGACGAAGACTGAAGGGGGAGACGGGCGAGCCATGGGAGACCATGTGGCTCAAACAACGAATCGGGATGGCTATCCTCCGAGGCAATGCCTTCTGTGTCCTCGCCTCATCCAGATCGCGAGATGACTGCGGAGAGAGACTGCGGGTTCCACAGGCCTAGGGCCAGTGACAACCACACTTTTCACAGTGTAACTGCTCCACACTGTTCATGTTTATTTATTTGGTTATCTGCAACACGACGGCTGCCCTGAGATCCCAGAACTCTTTGACAGAACCCTTTCTAGCGTTCCTTTCGCCATTCGACTGCTGCTCAAACTTTTGATTGTACACGTTTCGACTGCCGCTCAAACTTTGATTGTCCGCGTTTCGGTGTTAGAACCCTTTCTAGAGTCCCTTTCGCCTTTCGACTGCTGCTCAAACCTTTTAATGTACACGTTCCTTTTATTGTACACGTTTCGGTGCTATTTTGAATAAAGTTGAGGAATTGGGACGGGAGAAAAAAAATTGCAATTATCCTCTGCTGTATGCATTATGTATGTAGTTTGCAGAATTAGGAATGCAAGCCGCCGAAAGTTGCAGACTCCTATTTTTTTTAATTCTCGCCAGCATCAGAAAACACGGAAAAAGGGGGACGTAACTTGAAATCCATACCTCGCTCTGCTTGCAGACTCCTATTTGTTGTTATTCTCGCCAGCATCAGAAGACACGGAAAAAGGGGGATGTAACTTGAAATCCATACCTCGCTCCGCGTATAGCAAAAATAGCAGAGTGTGTAGGAATATCATATGTGACTGTCCATCCTAGCACATCAAGCAGACGACTCAAGGGAATCAACCCCTCCTGCATTGTATCCAGAATGAGGCAACAATAAACTGGCACGCGCAGACAAAGGACTCTCAGACTTTGCGCGTAACTTCAAACCCGTCAAACTTCACTCTTACTGAATATCACATGGTGGCAGCCGTATACTTGAACCACAAAACGTCATGGCACAGCAGGCAAGTGAAAATCGGGCAGGGAAAGCTGCTGTTCCTAGCTCTAGAAGCCTGCAAAAGCCCAAAAAGTTTGACGGAAATCCTGAGAATTGGACAAAATGGCACCAGCGATTCGAAGCCTATGCACTCGGGTCTGGTCTCAGGCATTCACCTAACGAGGAACGAGTGAGTACCTTTGTTTACTGCATGGGAGAAGTGGCACATGACATCCTCTCCACCCTTGCCATAGATTACACGCAATGATCTCAGTGACGCTTTTGACAAATACTTCAGTGCTCGCAGAAATACCCTGGCAGAACGCGCAAAATTCAACAAGCGCAATCAACGCCCAGGAGACCTGCAAATTCGGTGCCATGAGAGAAGAATTTCTAAGAGACAGAATTGTCGAGGGAATTCTTGATGAGACGCTGTCAGAAGATCTACAGGATAAATGTGAAGACCTCACACTTGCTGAAACAATGCGCATCTGCTGCCAAGGAGTGAATAATTTGGAGCAGAGGAACGCAAAACTGGAACGACGAAAGACATGTAAAGTATGTCTCCAGCGGGAAATCAATGTGGCATTCCACCCATGTCACCATTTCTCCTGCTGTAGTTCGTGCGCTCGTCGCCTCACCCGCTGCCCAATCTGTCATGAAGACATTGCTCATACAACGAAGCTTTTCTGGGAATAGTGTTTATGATCATATTTTTTAGCACACCTGCTGCCCCCAATCTCCTGCGCCTTGAGCATGCTGCCAGCATGGATATGTGCGCCATACAAGTGGACATCATCATCATCAAGCAGAGGCCCACAAAGAAGATCAGAAATTCATTAGAGAGATCCACCAACTGAAAGACGGCACCTGCCTGTTTCACAAGCGTCATTCATCAGGGCCCCACAAGAAAACACACTATGGCATGTCAGCAGCACACCACAAGCCCAGCAAAACATGCGGCTACAGTGGAAAGGAACTGCACAGTAGGAACAACCGCCCAGCCAGAAGTGCCACATGCAGCAACTGCCACAAAAAGGGCTACTACCAATCTGTCTGCCGCAGCCATAAAGCAACTAGGCACCACAAGCAAGTGCAGGAACTCTACAGTGAATTGGAGAGCGACGACTACTTCCTAGGTCACATCTATCACCTGCAAGATGATGACTCCTGGTCAGCAGATATCCTCCTGGATGGCCAGCCAGTAACCTTCAAACTGGACACAGGAGCATCAGTCTCAGTCATCGGGGAAGAATGAGCATCGAAAAACAAGATCAAACTCCACAGATCTTCGAAGTTCCTCAAGGGCCCTGGTGACACCTCCCAAGACATATCAAGGCACAACTGAGGTACAAGGACACACAGAAGATCAAGGTCATCTACGTCCTAAGAAACCAAACCAGCCCTCTGCTCAGCCGATCAGCCTGCACCAAGCTTGGCCTCGTGGCAAGAATATACAACGTCCAGGACCAGGGAAAATTCCAGGAAGAATTCCCGAAAGTCTTCAAGGGACTCGGCAAGCTGCAAAGGCCATACTCGATCTCCCTCAAGCCAGACGCCCGCCCAGTCTGCATCTATGCTCCTAGAAAAATTCCTCACCCCCTCACCTCCAAGGTCAAAGAGGCATCAAGTGCATGCTCAGAGACGACATAATCTTGCAGTCACAGAGCCCACTGACTGGTGCTCAGGGATAGTAGTTGTTCCCAAACCCATGGGAAAATAAGAATATGCATCGACCTCATCCATCTCAACAAGGCAGTCCAGCGAGAAATCCATCCCATGGCATCAGTCGATGAGAGCCTTGCAAAGTTAGCAGACTCCAAAGTCTTCACCAAGCTGGATGCCAAGAGCGGGTTTTGGCAGATACCCCTCAGCGAGGAGTCCAAGAAGCTGACTACCTTCATCACACCATTCACAAGATATTGCTTCAACAGGCTTCCCTTTGGCATCAGTTCAGCCAGTGAAGTTTTTCAAGGAACTGTCTCCTCAATCCCTGCTGACCTGGAAGGTGTCATCTGCCACGTTGACGACATCCTCATCCACGTCAACACATGTCCAGCGCATCTGCAGTGCTACAACGGCTCCAACATGTCCACCTCACCTTGAATGACAAATGTGAGTTCTCAAAAACACCTGTGACCTTCTTAGGACACATTGTTGACTCAACAGGCATCCGTGTTGACCCTGCCAAACTGGAGGCCATTAACAGCTATCCAGCCCCAACCAACATCACTGAGTTGCAGAGATTCTTGGGCATGCTGAACCAACTCGGCAAGTTTGCATCCAATCTCACCAGCCTCACTGCACCACTCCACAACCTTCTCCAAAAGAACGCAGCGTGGATCTGGGGAATTGAACAAGATGCTACATTCCAGAAAGTGAAACAATTGCTTCTTTCACTTCCTGTCCTTGCCCACTACAGCCCTGAACGCAAGACCATCATTGCTACAGATGCTTGCAACACAGGACTTGGGGCAGTTCTCTACCAGGAACAAGATGGCTCATGACGGCCAGTCTGCTTCATATCCTGCTCCCTCACAAATGCTGAAGCCAACTATGCGATCATCGAGAAGGAAGCACTTGACATGACATAGGCAGACCTGCCAACCCACCATCCTGCCAAAGAGTAGCATCCAGAGCTTTTTGGAGTAGCATTTAAGAAATAGGCGTAGCACACACGCACAAGAAGGAAAATGGCGACGTTTGCGCAGGCGCAGGGGGGGGGGGGGGGGCTGTCAAGACGCTGAGCGCTGAACCGTCGGCGTGAAGCGGGGGGGGGGGGGGGGGGGGGGGGGGGTTCTACGTGACGGTCAAAAGTTCAGTGGCCCCACGTGATCTGCTGCACTGATGGGTATATTGTGTTCCACAAGGAACGATGTGAACAAACATTCTGCTAAAATGACTGATTGATCATCCTCTGCAGTCGCTGGCTTGAAATAGGCAGTGAGCGGTTTGCTCGGCTTTTCCGCGGCTTTCTTCTTGTGTGTCGCAGTACGCACATGTTTCTCGATGTCAAACCGCCCCCCCACCCCCACCCCACCCCGTGAGCAATCGAAAAATCGGTCTGACAGTACGTGCATCTTGCGGCTGAGGAGCTATTTGCAGATCTGACGATACATGGATAATCCTTGGTGTAGTCTGCTTTAAAGTGCTGACAACTGGATCTAGACTTTGGTGCCTTCTTTGGGGGAGTAGCAACGAGATCGACAGTGAGCGTCTTTCGCTTCGATGCCATTTTTGCGGTCAAACAACTGCGCTTCGGGCGTTTAAAGCATTTCCGCACGGGGGTGGGGGTGGGGGGGTGGGGTGGGGGGTGGTGTTAAAACGCAACGCGATTGGTCGGTTACAGTACACAATTCTACGTGAAGGTCAAAAGTTAAGTTCGAGGCTGGCACGCGGGTCGCTCGCCTTTTCATGAATGGAATTTTTTTTAGGTCTAAAAAAATTAATTCACGTCATTTTTTTTTTAAAGCGTAGTTTTTACGGACGAGCGTAGCAGCGTAGCAAGCATGTCGAAATCGTAGCATGCTACGCCTAAATCGTAGCACTTGGCAGGTCTGCATAGGCCTGCGCGAGGCTGAGCGACTATATCCTTGGCAGACTTCACCATTGAGACAGACCACAAGCCAATGGTACCCCTCCTAAGCACCACGGAACTCCACAAGATGCTTCCTCGCATCCAACTATTCCGCCTTCGCCTCATGAAGTACTGTGCTACAATATGCCATGTCCCTGGAAAAGATCAAACCACTGCAGATGCCCTCTTAAGAGCTCCAGCCTCACAGCCTCAGCAGGCAGACATCAACCTTGTTGAAGCTGCTACAGCCCTGGCTAACCAGTCCATGGAAACCCTCTTGGCTTCATCTCCAAGACTCCATGTCATCCGTGCGTCATAGCAGCAAGATGAAAAACTAGTACAAGTGCGCGAGTACTGCCAACATGGGTGGCCAGCGTACACCCAGCACTCATTCCTCCTTCAACATTATTGGCCTCACAGAGACCACCTCACTATATAGGGCACCTGGTGCGTATCTGTAGGACCACAAGGCGGGCCTGGACGGGATAGAGTGTACGTGATTGCCATTGCACGCCTGGAGAGGATAGAGTGTATCAGTACGTGATTGCCATTGCACGCCTGGAGAGGATAGAGTGTATCAGTACGTGATTGCCATTGCACGCCTGGAGAGGATAGAGTGTATCAGTACGTGATTGCCATTGCACGCCTGGAGAGGATAGAGTGTATCAGTACGTGATTGCCATTGCACGCCTGGAGAGGATAGAGTGTATCAGTACGTGATTGCCATTGCACGCCTGGAGAGGATAGAGTGTATCAGTACGTGATTGCCATTGCACGCCTGGAGAGGATAGAGTGTATCAGTACGTGATTGCCATTGCACGCCTGGAGAGGATAGAGTGTATCAGTACGTGATTGCCATTGCACGCCTGGAGAGGATAGAGTGTATCAGTACGTGATTGCCATTGCACGCCTGGAGAGGATAGAGTGTATCAGTACGTGATTGCCATTGCACGCCTGGAGAGGATAGAGTGTATCAGTACGCAACTGCCATGGTAAGAGTTCTTAAAGTACCAAAAAGGAGAGTTGGGGAGAAAATTCATTGGAAGTAGAAACTGAAGAATGTCTCTCCTCCTGAGTGGAACTGGTCCAAGCTCACGGTGAATGGAGTTGAGGCCAGAGCATTTCCAATGCATCAAGAAGTTGTGCAAGTATGCCAGCTGTGCTTTACAACATGAGGACTCTAAGACTGTCATCAGCAACCTACAGAAGTATCTGCAGCTCCAGACAGCACAGGAGAGTTAACCATGTCTCTTTGGCAGGTTTCAACAGACTTTTCACTTTGTGATCAGTTGAAAGTTCAAATGGAGTGAACCCAGGTGATTTATGTACCAAGTCTCTGACAGCAGGCATGACAGAGGAGTTAACCATGTCTCTTCAGCAGGTTTCATCAGACCTCTCACTTTGTGATCAAACCAAGTTCAAATGGCATGAACCTAGAGATGCATATACTGGGTCTCTGATGGCAAAAAAAACCAAAAAAAAAACATGAGATGCATCGCTGGGCCAATTACTGGGTTCTCCTCTCCAGCAACAGCGCAATATTTCCTTCTGACTGTAGGGATAGCGAGTGCTGCTCACCGCATGCTCTATTCCCAGGTCTCGCAAGGCAGCATTGACAGATTTTGCATTGGATTTGTTCCTTCATCTAAGTGTGCTTCCTTTGGCAATCCAAAACTTGTGTATTACAAAGCAGTTGTCCCTGTTGGGTTTGTTTTTAGCCTGCAATTTGGATTCTGTTTTTCAAGTACAACTGTGTGTGTGTGTATGTGTGTGTGTGTACAACTGTGTGTGTGTGTGTGTGTGCGTGTGTGTGTGCGTGTGTGTGTGTGTGTGCGCGTGCATCTGTGTGTGTGAGTGTGTGAGTACATGATGAATTTATGTTTTGTGCATGAATGTATGTTCAAGACAGTCATCTTACTGTTGCTTGGTCTGTGGCGTTTTGCATCCCTTCCCATAGGTAATGAACATGAAAGTGTTCTAGAGTCACCCTGAGCCAGTACCACCTGCACCTGACACATGTACATTCTATAAGGCCTACATACATTCTAGCCCTTGACTACGTCAAGAATTAAAATGGTGCAGATGCTCATTAACATTTTTTGTTAAAGTTGAAGTTTTGTCTTTCACAGGTGTTGATAACAACATAATAAAATTGTTGGTTTTATGCAGCTACTACATGGAGATATGTGAAACTTGGAATCCCATTACAACTACATGGACTGGCCGTGTGATCGAAGTTCCAACCAGATACAAAGACCGAGTTGTCACAACTTAGATTTGACCAATGACAGATAATGGAGTACCTATTGTGGAAAAGAAATGTGTAACAGTTATATTGAAAACAAAGCCAATGAGAGCAAGTCGAAGTGGACTGCAGTAAATACGGTATCTGAATTCCAAAGACCTCTGCAAGACAATCAAAGACTCTAAATGGAAATAGTATTATCCCTCTATAGTTTTGTACCTCTAGTCAGCCACTCAGTAATTGTCATTCATCTCAACAGGAAGGGAGAGGTAGAACCTAGGGGGGAGAAATCTTACTTCTTGTTCTCGGCAATTACAAGCATCCCACACACACACTCAGCAATTATGAGCGGCTCAGGATCGTAACATGAGGAAATACAACAAAGCTTCACTCCCGTACATGTTATGTTGTGATGTCACTTCTCAGCCCACTACAGTGGAGATAATTTTCATAGGTGTGTTGGTAGCAGTTAGCCTGTCAAATTAAATTCATATACATGTACTCCAGATTGCTGAGTCTAGGAGGGCTTTAAAGCTTTTTTGTTTATAATATAAGAATTGTAATAAGGTTAAAGAAGTATGCAGACTGAATGATACCATTTGTCATTTGTTGACCTTTTTCATGAGAAGACTGTCTAGTCAGAAGAAATACTGCAGTGAGTGAGTGATGGATGTCAATTTTTTTGGTGTGCTTGTTAGAGATGTGTAGTGATATTCTTGGGGGTGGAAATGACGTTTAGTGACCATATCATTGTTCCAAGGGGGTTGGGCTTGATATTCCAGGGTGGTTTGAATAGTTAATTGGATGTGAATTATCTCTACCCCCCGTGGTCTCTTTGACTGCTCGGGGCTGCCCCTGGCTGAGCTACTGGAGCAGGCCCTGACGGCCCAGCAGCCAGGGGCTCCAGCTGATGAGAGACATTGATCAGCTCTGGCTGTATTTGTACTTGCATGCAGTCAACATGAACTCCTCAAGAGTCGCCGAGGGTCATCAGTCTCAGAAGGACAGCCACCACATGCACATTGAGGCTGTTGCCCAGGGTCCGGTACAGCTGGATGGTGGAAAGGTCCTCAGGCCAGCCTGCAAGGGAACGGACAACAGCATCCTTCATAGCTTGGGAGAATGAAAGAGAAAGAAATCAGAAACTCAAGTGCTTTTGAGGCACTTACTCTGAGCACACACACAAACGCATGTACACACACACACACACACGCACACATGCACACACACACATATGCACACAAAAACATACACACACACACACACACTCACACACACACACACACAAACATGCACGTATACACACACACAGAAACATGCACATACACACAAACATGCAGCACACACACACGCATACAAACATGCACACAAACACACACCCCCACACACTCATGCACCCACACACACATGCATATACATGCACAAAACATGCACACACACATAAGCACATGCATATATGCACACACGAATGCTTAACACATGTACACACACAAACACACACACACAAACACACACACATGCTTAGCATCGCTGCAAATGGGAGCAACACTGGATGTTCCCAAGCATCTCCCGTGCTTGTGAGGACATTCAAAGCCACTTGGATGCCTACATTCCTTCCCAGCTGTACGCAAATGATCCTTTGTTTGAAGACACAGTCTATCCACTTCTACATCCAGACCAACCTAAACTACATAGCATGACCCTCCAACATCAAACCAAACCTAGGTTGCACAAAACGACGAAAGATTACTTCAGTCAAACTAGTTTTATTCTGTACAAGCTTTCAGAGCTTGGTAGCTCCTTCGTCGGGTAATTACCGAAAGCTTGTACAGAATAAAACTAGTTGGATTGAAAACATCCTTTGTCTTTTTTTCAATACAAAGTCCAACACAGGTGTCCACCTACATGATAACTTGCACAAGGCGATTTGAGGTTCCATGGTTTGTGGTGTGCGTGAGGGTGTGGGGGAGATGTTACAATCTGGGTTAGTTTCATATTTTTGCAGAAATGCACACGGACACCAACTTTTCATATCATTGAAAAAATTGCTTGGTAAAACATTCAAATGTATGGAAATCACTTTTGTATCACCTTCCCTCAACTATGTAGAACCCGAGTTTGAAAACTTCTGAGATTAGCAACGAGGAGCTCTGGCAATGCACAAACCAACAATCAGCAGACCAAGAGATCATTCAAAGGCGCTGGAGATGGTTAGGGCACACATTACGCAAACCGGTCACAAACACCACCAGACAGTCCCTTTCATGGAACCCACAAGGGAAGAGAAAGAGAGGTAGCCCTCGCAACAGTTGGCGCCGAGACCTGGACGCTGATGTCAAGAGAACAGGCCACTCCTGGGGACAGTTGGAAAAGATTGCTCAGGACCGGGATGGCTGGAGAACCCTTGTTTGCGGCCTATGCCCCAGGAGGGGTCAAAGGCAGAAAAAAAAAGGAGGCCATTTTCTAAAAATTGCCACTGACATGACTCTTATCTTCAAATGGGCGTAACTTCTATCATTTTGATCCTATTGAGTTCATACTTTCATCTAATTAATCAGAGAAGACTAGATTTAAAACTACTTTGCATCTTGGAATACGAAAAAATGACTCCAGACTCATTTTCTGGTGCCTGGTCACAACAGTCTTTTGAATTCATGCCTCAGATGATCACCTTCAGGTAACCCAGCAAAACCCCGACTAGGAAAGGGCTTGAGGCCAGGGTAAGACAACTGCGCATACACACGAAAGGAGGGGACAAGGAAATGACATACTGAACACGGGAGGGAAGCAGAGCAGGTTGGCGATTTCTCTGGGTGTGAAGTACCGCAGCCTCAGGCGTCGGACTACCGCCACATCTTCCTCTGGCCAGTCATGTGTCCTTCCCAGGTTGACCACACGCTCCTTCAGGTCACTTGCTGCCCTCACCACCTTCAACACAGAGACAGACACAATTCTTTCCCAAGTACTTTGCATTGCTTTTACTCCCGTCACCTCCTTCAACACAGAGACAGACAGTCGGCACATAGACATTCACACTCTTTTCCCAAGTACTTTGCATTGCTTTTACTCCCGTCACCTCCTTCAACACAGAGACAGACAGTCGGCACATAGACATTCACACTCTTTTCCCATGTTCCTTGCATTGCTTTTTTTTACTCCTGTCACCTCCTTCAACACAGAGACAGTCTGTATATGGACATTCACTCTTTTCCCAAGTACTTTGCATTGCTTTTACTCCCGTCACCTCCTTCAACACAGAGACAGACAGTCGGCACATAGACATTCACACTCTTTTCCCATGTACCTTGCATTGCTTTTTTTTACTCCCGTCACCTCCTTCAACACAGAGACAGTCTGTATATGGACATTCACTCTTTTCCCAAGTACTTTGCATTGCTTTTACTCCCGTCACCTCCTTCAACACAGAGACATTCTGCACATGGACATGCACACTCTTTTATCAAGTGTTTTGCACTGCTGTCTTTTATGTTTTACTTTATTCAAACCCTCTGTGGGTTGGAGGTAAGAATAGGCATACTGCTTCTTCTTGGGTGATTGGAAGGGGGCCAGTAACTATGGAGATTGAACCTTGACTTACTCTCATTGAAAATACAACATTTTTAGTCAATAAAAAATTTTATTTAAAAAAATCACTCTGAACGTCCTATAAGGAATTTCACAACTACAAGCCCCAGTCCTGTAAGGTTTTAGAGAAAATGACATATAACACGGTTGATTTGTTTTAAAAAAAATATAACTTCTACTATATTATATGGGTCTGTAAGAAATTTTCAGTGTAGACAAAACTGAATGTTGGTCATTGCAAGATCAAGTACAGACTGAACCCAGTTCTCTCCAGCCTTCAGTTTGCTGAGGAAGATCCTCAGGTGAGGATCAAAAGCTACGAGTGGCTTCCTTTTTTTGTTTGTGAGACAAGTTTAAATCTGTAGCCATTATAAGTACAAAGTGTTTTGGATATTTTTCTTTGCTTTATTTGCATGTAATTAGCATAATTACAGGTAAATAAATGGAAATAGACCAAAAATATTTTTCTATAAAGATAAACACTATGTAATTTGTGAAGATTTTCATAACGATTCCTTGACATAACATCGGCAATTGCTGGCTGTCTCAGCTCACATCAGGTGCTTCAGTGGAACCTGATCTGAGCTGGCAGCTGAATGACGTCCTTTAGATACAATGCTCAGATCGTTTTCATCTCCTCCGAGGAGGTTTCGATTGTTCCATTGCCATTCTGCCTGACCTAAAGTCTTGTCATTGATCATGATGAACATTTCCTCTGGAAAGAGTCTCCAAGTCCGATCAGAGTGATGTAACTGTTTCTCATGTCCACACGAGTGATTTGTCGGACTTCAATGATATTTAGTCCAAGATATTTAGATCGAGCCATTCCAATAAAAATCAAGTCATTGTCTGAACTACTCACGGCTGTTTCAACTGTGCTCTTTAGACGTTTAGTTGGCCGCTGGTCTCAGGCAAATACCTTATCTTCCTCACTCCTCGCCTGACCTTAAAACAGCGTGACTTCGCTGCTTGAAGCCAGCGCTTCCTGGTAACAGGAGCCGCGGAGGTCTGTGTCACAACAGCGCTGAATGAGTGCACACATACGCTTAATGTTTTCAGATTTCCCTGAGATCCCTATCTCACAACCAATGTCCACCATCTTCGCAATGAGGAACGGCCACCAAAAATTGAGCAAAAAATCCTATGGAATCAACTGCCAGAGGCGTTGCGTCAGGAGCCAAAGCAGAAGAATTTCAGAGGAAGCCTCAAGACGTGCCTTTTCCGCCAAGCGCGTCTTGCTGACTAGGGGATCCTAGTCGACCCCTACTAGGGACATCCTAGAACCATGGAAAATTTGTGACATTTTTTTAGTGTGTGCATGCGCCACTGAGCAGCCTTTGGGCTGGAAGTGCGTGCAATAAAAGTACATTATACATACATTATACATACATACTTATAACTCAGCAGAAATGTTTTGAAAATCCTTTGAAAAAATTCCCAGAGATGCAATAATCATCTGGAAGTAGTGCAGACCTGTTTACCCCTAAAACTTTGCATGTGTAGTTTGTGTGGAGCAAAAGTGAAGAAATGTGTAGTTTTGTAATTGAATGTGTAGAATTTCCGGGGTTGGCTCTCTATTGCAGGAGGGGGGGGGGGGGGGGGGGGGGGGAGGGTTTGCGGGATTTTTTGGGGTCAAAAGTTTTTAAGGCCATCTTGATTCTTTTGTCCTAAAACGCCTAAAAAACAATACTTTTTTTAAACTTAAAAATTGTTTCGGTTTTGTTTTCTATTGCGGGATTTTTTGGGTCAAAAGTTCTTAACTCTTCCCTTACCAGGTTTATACAGAACACAACACAATTTATTTTCTGCAGAGAAACACACATACGGTAGTGCTCTTTTGAGAGTGTATTGTGCCTCTAGAGAAGATACTACATGCATCATGTGGCATATCATTTTGAAGGAAAATGAATGCCCTACAAGACTAAAACAAAAAAACGGTAGTTGCCTTTAGCAAGACTGAGAAAGCATGCTTGAAATTACACACTTGTTTCAAAAACCAAGAAATAGGAGCATGCTGAATTTGAGCTTACCGAGCAATATCTTGGTAATGATCCCACTGATCCTTTCCAGAATTTCACCACACAATAATCATCCATTGGAAAATGTCCAGTCAAAATTTAAAACAAGAAGGGCAAAGCCCATGCGACTCACATGCTTGACCTTTATATGACCTTGACCTTCAGGTGACCTTCAAGGTCAAACAACTAAACCTACCAATGACATCATACACTAAGAAATGCTTTACACATTTTTCCTACCAAAATACATGTGGCCTTGACCCAAGGTCAAGGTCATCCAAGGTCATGCAACACAAAGCTGTTAATTCAAGACATAGGAAGCACAATGGTGCTTATTGGCACTTTCTACCATGAGATATAGTCACTTTTAGTGGTCCACTACCCCATTTTGGTCACATTTCATAAGGGTCAAAGTGACCTTGACCTTGATGATATGTGACCAAATGTGTCTCATGATGAAAGTATAACATGTGCCCCACATAATTATTAAGTTTGAAACAGTTATCTTCCATAGTTCAGGGTCAAGGTCACTTCAAAATATGTATTCAATCCAACTTTGAAGAGCTCCTGTGACCTTGACCTTGAAGCAAGGTCAACCAAACTGGTATCAAAAGATAGGGCTTGCTTTGACCTATATACCACTTGTAGCTAAGGTCGCCATTCTCAATAACGTGGGAGAAAATTGGGAAAATGTGAAAAATGACTGTTTTTGAGACCACATTTATGGCTCCTGTGACCTTGACCTTGAAGCAAGGTCAAGTCACTATGTATGTTTTTTGAGGCCTTGTCATCATACACCATCATGCCACATTTGGTGTTGATAGACTTAATAGTGTCCAAGAAAAATCCAACGTTTAAGTTTTTTACGCCCGGACGGACGGACGGACGGACGGACGACACGGCTGAGTACATAGACTCACTTTTGCTTCGCATGTGAGTCAACAAGAAGGGCAAAGCCCATATGACTCACACGCTTGACCTTTATATGACCTTGACCTTCAGGTGGCCTTCAAGGTCAAGGTCAAACTAAACCTACCAATGA
This sequence comes from Theodoxus fluviatilis, assembly GCA_034096865.1. Lineage (NCBI taxonomy): Eukaryota > Metazoa > Mollusca > Gastropoda > Cycloneritida > Neritidae > Theodoxus > Theodoxus fluviatilis. Next base: position 21,280 of record JAWQFJ010035146.1, on the reverse strand, counting down.
CATCATACACTAAGAACTGCTTTACACATTTTTCCTACAAAAATACATGTGACCTTGACCCAAGGTCAAGGTCATCCAAGGTCATGCAACACAAAGCTGTTCATTCAAGACATAGGAAGCACAATGGTGCTTATTGGCACTTTCTACCATGAGATATGGTCACTTTTAGTGGTTCACTACCCCATTTTGGTCACATTTCATAAGGGTCAAAGTGACCTTGACCTTGATGATATGTGACCAAATGTGTCTCATGATGAAAGTATAACATGTGCCCCACATAATTATTAAGTTTGAAACAGTTATCTTCCATAGTTCAGGTTCAAGGTCACTTCAAAATATGTATACAATCCAACTTTGAAGAGCTCCTGTGACCTTGACCTTGAAGCAAGGTCAACCAAACTGGTATCAAAAGATAGGGATTACTTTGCCCTATATACCATATATAGGTCAGGTATCCAATCTCAAAAACTTCAGAGAAAATTGAGAAAATGTGAAAAATGACTGTTTTTTAGACAACATTTATGGCCCCTGCGACCTTGACCTTGAAGCAAGGACAAGTCACTATGTATGTTTTTTGAGGCCTTGTCATCATACACCATCATGCCACATTTGGTGTTGATAGACTTAATAGTCTCCGAGAAAAATTCAACGTGAAAGTTTTCGGACGCCCGGACGCCCGGACGCCCGGACGGACGAAACGGGTGAGTACATAGACTCACTTTTGCTTCGCATGTGAGTCAATAAATATCTTTAACAGTTTTCTAGCACTGACATACAGAAGAGACAAACCGTCCATCACAATGACAGTCAGTTCCTTCAGACATCTCGATCAAATCAATCACAATCAGTCCACGTTGCAGTACACACACGTTCATCTAACGTTGTGAGAGACCTCTCTACTGCTGTAAAACCACATTAGGTCCGATAGGGAACACTATAAAGTGTGGATTATACAAAGAAACGAAGCAAAAATGCTTTAGCGCAGAGTGATGCAGAACTTCCGGGATGTTCTCAGACATTTCGATCAAAACAATCACAATCGGTCCACAAAAGTCGCATTAAACCTCACGCTCTGCGTTAGACGTTCATCAAACATTGTGGGAGAGTTCTCTACTGCTCTAAAACCACATTGGGTCCGATAGAGAACACTAGAAAGTGTGGATTATACAAACGAAACGAAGCGAAGTAGCTTTGGCGCAGTGTGCGGCGGGTGGGAGGCAACTGAATGTGCTTTGGCGCACTGTGCGGCGAATGGGATGAGAAGAGTTATTTGAGACCATTTTGATTCTTTTGTCCTAAAACGCCAAAAAAAAAAATATATATATTTGTTACTTTAAAAAAAAATTCGGGCTTTACGGATGGCGCTCAGCCTAGGCCGCACCCACCACCCCGCCTGACTGACTTGGCCTGTCCGGGGAGTTTCACCTAAACCCAGACGCGTTACTTCTTGTCACGTTTGTGTCTAACATCAGCGTCGGGCCCTGGAGTTAGGGCGTAGGGACCACCCGTTGAGAGTTAAACGTGGGATTGGGTTAGAATATAAAGCTTCACCCGTTATTGAAAAAAACCGAAAAAATGTCAAAGTTGTTTTTTAAGTAACAAAAATTTTATGTTTTTTTAAGCGTTTTAGGACAAAAGAATCAAAATGACCTTAAGAACTTTTGACCAAAAAAAATCCAGCAATAGCGGCCTCTGCAATAGCGACATTCCGAATTTCTCGTCGCCCTATTACAAAAACATAAACAATGTTTGCTTCTTTTTACTACATGTAGTTCACATTTATTCATTGCTTCATGAAGTTCATCAATCAAGATCATTGACAAACTAACAGAAATCTGCTGACACTCATATTTACAAGCATTTTTTCACTAACATGTGGAACAGTCTATCACAAGAGACAGTCGGTGTAGATACACAAATTGCCTTTAAAAATTAACTGGACAAAGTCTTTCAGAATAAAATGTACTCCACTGACTGGAGTCTAGACTAATCAAGAAATACTAGGTGTTAGGCAAATTATCAGAGAGTGAAACCAGATAACCTTTAACCAAGACTGATCAAAATAACAAAAAGACGGCAATAGGCTGAAAGCCTACAATGCCTTTCTACTATAGTATACTAAGTAGACAACACACGAGGATTTAAGGGGGCACACGGCCTTTGCTACTTCGTAAAAAATCATCAAAAATCGAGTTTTGAGTTTAACACAGAAATGAAGTCTGTAGTCTCCACAACACTTGAGCGTGATCGATTTGCAAACTGTAGATTCCTTCATTTATCCCTCCAGGTTTACTGGAGGTCCTACAGATTTTATTAGTCTGTCTGTCTGTCTGTCTGTCTGTCTGTCTGTCTGTCCCGTCTCCACGGCCTATATCTCAAAAACTACTGGACGGATTTCCTTGAGATTTTGCACACTGACTGGAAGTTAGGTCCCATTCAATATTATCAAATTTTCAGAATCGAGGTTTGAAAAGAAAGTGACTTTTTTACATTTTGGTGTTTCAATGAAAACAATTCAACAGACTCCATTTTGCAAAATCTGTGACGTCATCATTTGACGTCGTATAACGTGACGTCACATGCGAGGAGATTTTTTGAGAAGGGTGAATACGCCGTATCTGCGAACACTGTCGACAACTTCAAGGCTAGTACGTTAGACTACTTCTGGAAAGACAGCCCTACTATGTATAACCCAACCTGCTGCACCTAGACTGCATAATAGCCGCCACGCATGCAAGTCTAGCACTAGGAACTATTAAAATGCTACACAGCCTACCTCATAGAATTTTTCAAGTTTAAAAAGCTTGATGTAGCCACTGTTTACAATTGGCCCATGCACACGCTGCCATGGTGAAATCTCCGCAGTAAATCTGACCTAATTTCTGATTGGCCAAAACTACGAAAATGTGTCACGGGAAGTAACTCCTGTATAGTTTTGAATCATACAAATTCGCACTTTTAAAAGTCATTTTTCACTGTTTAATAGATACGATCGAAGAGGGAACTTTGTTGTTTTCAATCCCCAATACCATGTACTATCATAATATAATATGGGAACATCGTCCATATTTTGGCTGAGCGGACCTGTAGAAGGAGTTGTTATCCGAAGGCACGCCCTGCGGTCTATGTGTGATTCGGGTGTAATACTGCCAATAAACGTCGTTAAGCTTAAGATTACACCCGAATCACACGGACCGTTAAGGTGCATGGAGTACAGTACCGGTCAAGAGTCACAACAACCACCGAAACCGACCATTTCAGCCTTCTTCATGATGCGTTAGAATCCTGCCGTTGTCGTGGTGAACATGGCTGACAACGGTCAGAATGATTACTTGCTTGGTTTTTTCCTTGTCAAAACTTGTTATACCGTCAGATTGTTACCACCATCAGATTTTCTGCAACTTTTCGAAGCGAATCTAGCCTAAAAACCTACCAGTTATGAATCGTGTTAACAGGATTGACTCGTTGCTTGTAGAATGACGGTACTCGGTAGCAGTACCACACACGGTGTGTGCGTGAATCACTGAATGAGTACGAATGCACATGTCTGGGTTGAACATCTATAATACACTTCCTCCTCTGTGTGACTGTGTGAGTGTTAATTCAGCGTCTATGACATGCCAAAGGAAAGCAAAACATGTCATAATAGGAGCTTCCTGAACCTATCCATCATGTTTAAAATATATGGTTGATTGTTCCTGGGCCGATAGCTTAGAATTGGATTTACATGCTTTACAAACACTCTGTCATAGCAATTCTCTAATGGCTCAGCTGGAAGAGCGTTCGACTCTTGGTCATGCATGACCAGGTTTTTTTTTCTTCTCTTTTTTCACGAGGTTGTGTTTTTTTGGGTTTTTATGTGTGTGTGTGTTTTCCCCCTCTTTTCTCGAGAGGTTGCGGGTTCGAACCCGATCTTTTTTTAAATGCCAAAACCTGGAGGTTCAGCGCCAGCGGTTTTTATTAATTAATTATTTGAGAGAGGTACCCAATATCAAAGTTTTGAACAAGAAGGGCAAAGCCCATATGACCTTCAGGTGACCTTCAAGGTCAAGGTCAAACAACTAAACCTACCAATGACATCATACACTAAGAAATGCTTTACACATTTTTCCTACCAAAATACATGTGACCTTGACCCAAGGTCAAGGTCATCCAAGGTCATGCAACACAAAGCTGTTAATTCAAGACATAGGAAGCACAATGGTGCTTATTGGCACTTTCTACCATGAGATATAGTCACTTTTAGTGGTTCACTACCCCATTTTGGTCACATTTCATAAGGGTCAAAGTGACCTTGACCTTGATGATATGTGAACAAATGTGTCTCATGATGAAAGTATAACATGTGCCCCACATAATTATTAAGTTTGAAACAGTTATCTTCCATAGTTCAGGGTCAAGGTCACTTCAAAATATGTATACAATCCAACTTTGAAGAGCTCCTGTGACCTTGACCTTGAAGCAAGGTCAACCAAACTGGTATCAAAAGATAGGGCTTGCTTTGACCTATATACCACTTGTAGCGAAGGTCGCCATTCTCAATAACGTGGGAGAAAATGGGGAAAATGTGAAAAATGACTGTTTTTGAGACCACATTTATGGCTCCTGTGACCTTGACCTTGAAGCAAGGTCAAGTCACTATGTATGTTTTTTGAGGCCTTGTCATCATACACCATCATGCCACATTTGGTGTTGATAGACTTAATAGTCTCCGAGAAAAATCCAACGTTTAAGTTTTTTACGCCCGGACGGACGGACGGACGACACGGCTCAGTACATAGACTCACTTTTGCTTCGCATGTGAGTCAAAAAGCACAACCTGGTTGTCAAAAACAGTCATTTAGAGTGCTTGGATACGAGGTCTTTCTCTCGGAAAAATGCCCAATGTTTGGTATTGCGGAAAGCCCAATCATGTAGCCTTCCGCTGAGCCTATTTCCGGCGCAGAGGAATATGATACAAATGAACTAGAGAGATTGGCAGCTTCGCATCAGCAATGATGTGACAGATCATGGTCTCCGCCTTGGTGACACATCTTTCAAAAGTCTTTTTGGCCTGGTCCTCTGCCTCCCTGTCGACACCTTTCTTCACAAAGAAATCCATTTTCTTTTGTTTCGTCTTGCCTTTCGCCGATCGTCCGGGAAAAACTACGATTCTACAAAGCCTCGAAGTGAACTTTTGACCTCCACGCAGAATACTCCCCCCCTTCCCCCCGCTTCATGCCGACAGTAGAGCGCTTTGCGCCTGCGCAAACATCGGCATTTTCCTTCTTCTGCGAGTGTGCTACGATTATTTCGTAAATGCTACTCCAAAAAGCTCTGGATGCTACTCTTTGGTATGATGGTGGGTTGGCAGCTCTGCACTATTCATATGACGGGCACAATCAAACTTTCCACCGTGGCTGACGGAAAAATGGGAGTCGCAGACAGTGCAAATGAACTGAATAAGCAAACTGTTTTCCTTTCCGCGAAGTGACAAGGCATGGGTATTCCTCGTGATATTTTGGCAGAAAGACTTGGCTAGGCACTTTGCTCGTCTTCTTCTTTTTGGTTGGTGGCATTTCGGAGTCATTTTCTTCAGTTCTCATCTTCAGTTTCGTGTGCTCTTCGTTCAGCCATTGTCTCGAAAAGCGCACGTGGGTTGGCAGTAAAACAGGTTGACAACGTGAAGTGCAGGGAGGAAGGATGACGTAATAGCTTGGCGCGAAGAATGACGCCACTTCTGACGTCTCTTCTCTTCTCTCAAAAGTAGAGTGTACGGAGGAAGGATGACGTAATAGCTTGGCGCGAAGAATGACGCCACTTCTGGCACGGAAGAGTGACGTAATCCTGCACGCAGCAAACGACTTCCGCCCGAAATCATGGATCGGAAAAAAGTCTGTCAAGCGAGATGATGAAAATTGTGGATTGTGATATGGTAGCCGAAACAATACCGTTTCAGACCTGTTTACCCCTAAAACTTTGCATGTGTAGTTTGTGTGAGCAAAAGTGAAGAAATGTGTAGTTTTGTAATTGAATGTGTAGAATTTCCGGGGTCGGCTCTCTATTGCGGGGGGGGGGGGGGGGGGGGGGGGGGGCGCTATTGCTATTTTTTGGTCAAAAGTTCTTAAGACCATTTTGATTCTTTTCTCCTAAAACGCAAAAAAAAACCATAATTTTTGTTACTTTTTTTTAAACTTTGAAATTTTTTCGTTTTTTTTTTCTATTGCGGGGGATCGCTATTGCGGGATTTTTTGGGTCAAAAGTTCTTAATTCCATTTTGATTCTTTTGTCCTAAAACGCCTAAAAAACCATAACATTTTTGTTACTTAAATTTTTTTTTCGGGTTTTACTGATAGCGCTCAGCCTAGGCCGCACCCACCACCCCGCCTGACTGACTTAGCCTGTCCGGGGAGTTTCACCTAAACCCGGACGCGTTACTTTTTGTCACTTTTGTGTCCAACATCAGCGTCGGGCCCTGGACAGACCTGGGTACCCCAAATTTTGCCTCAGCGTACTCACTGGTTCAGATAAGCGTATTTTTATAAAACTGTGCGTATTTTTTGCGCTGACCGACAATTGCAAAAATGCAGCTTTTGGTTTGCATACAAAGAGGCAATGCAAGTGAAGAGTTACCTCCCCCTTGACCGCTAAATCCGGCTGCTTAGTTGAAGCGAAACTATGGGAGAGAGAGAGGGAGGGAGAGAGATAGGGAGGGAGAGAGAGAGAGAGAGAGAGAGAGAGAGAGAGAGAGAGAGAGAGAGAGAGAGAGAGAGAGAGAGAGAGAGAGAGAGAGAGAGAGAGAGGGAGGGAGAGAGAGAGAGAGAGAGAGAGAGAGAGAGAGAGAGAGAGAGAGAGAGAGAGAGAGAGAGAGAGAGAGAGAGAGAGAGAGAGGAGAGAGAGAGAGGGAGAGAGAGAGAGGGAGAGGAGAGAGAGAGAGGAGAGGGAGAGAGAGAGAGAGAGAGAGAGAGAGAGAGAGAGAGAGAGAGAGAGAGGGAGAGAGAGAGAGAGAGAGAGAGAGAGAGAGAGAGAGAGAGAGAGAGAGAGAGAGAGAGAGAGAGAGAGAGAGAGAGAGAGAGAGAGAGAGAGAGAGAGAGAGAGAGAGAGAGAGAGAGAGAGAGAGAGAGAGAGAGAGAGAGAGAGAGAGAGAGAGAGACACAGAGAGAGAGAGAGAGACACGCACCAAGCATGCTCCTCCCTGCAAATGTTATTTTAAGATTGCCTGACCCACTTCTTACTCCAGTATCATGTAGCAGCGCGGCTACACTAAACAGCCCTGGGAACGGCCGTGCGCTGCGGGATGCCTAGGTGACCAGTGTCCTCCTGTAGAGATACATAGTTTCGCTTCAACAGCCCGATTCAGCGCCTGCTGGACGGCCGTGGCACGCGGGTTGGCAGTAAAACATGGGTTGGAAAAAAATCTGTCAAGCGAGATGATGAAAATTGCGGATTGTGATATGCGTAGCCGAAACAATACCGTTTGCGTAGGAAACAATAGACTTGCGTAGTTGCGTAGTATAGTATGCAAATGCGTAGTTTACTACGCTCAATGCGTAGCGTAAACAGGTCTGCCGTTTGCGTAGGAAACAATAGACTTGCGTAGTTGCGTAGTATAGTATGCAAATGCGTAGTTTACTACGCTCAATGCGTAGTGTAAACAGGTCTGGTAGTGCAATAATTTCCTTCAGTCCTAGTGAGCTTCCCGACAGAGTAATCCACTTTGGTATCTAACACATTAATATCAAGCGGTTACAAACGGCATAGGAATTAGTCTCAGGTGCAGTTAGGAGTGGCACAGGACGTTAACAGGTTAAAATGCAGTTTAAACCATTTTATAAGCTTCAGATACACTTACATCTTCAGGTATTGTTCATAAAAAATTGTTACAGATTTATTTTCTAGAAAGATCTCAAAATGGACAACCAGGCTCTCCTACTCAAAGGCTGTACCCTGGTTTTTGTTTGAGGTACAGAAAGACTCAGTCAGTGGTGTGGGAGGGATCACAATCGGACAAGAAAAAGTTCACACAAACCTCAACATCAGATGACATCTGAAGCAAGGATCCTGCCCCCTCCACAAAGTGGCCGTACCTGGAGGAGTTTTTGCTTGATTAAACTATAAGTTTCAAAAGCTTTCATGCAAAACTATGAGTAAAGGAAAACTCATTAAATTAAAGCGTTCAGCATTCTAACATCTGTGGGGAGGCAAGTTTAGGTGAACATTTCATGAAACTGCACATGTTAGATGAAATGAAATATATCTGTTGATTGAAGTGGCAATTGACACTGTGTGCCAGAGTCTGAGATACAAATGCAAAGGCGATACTAAAGATCATAGTCGTTAACTTTCTTCCAACAACCCCCCCCTTCCAAATGTTCATGCTGAGTGTGCATATTGCTGATTAAACATTACATAACAAATCATTAAAGTAAACTAGTTTTTTCCATTATTAGGAATGCATCTACCTATCATCTACATGCCTAACAATTTTCTGTAGGAAATAGGAACAAAATATGAACATTGCAAAGCAGTTTGTCATTCTGTATGAAACTAATCCAAAGGAGACAAATGAAAGAAAGTTATTGAGAGCCAAGACAACTGACAACAAAGAACTTGAGACAATAAGAAGAGCCAGCATAGTATCTTGCATAGTAAACAAGAAGGGCAAAGCCCATACGACTCACATGCTTGACCTTGACCTTTACATGACCTTGACCTTTACATGACCTTGACCTTCAGGTGACCTTCAAGGTCAAGGTCAATCAACTACACCTAGCAATGACATCATACACTAAACTAAGGAATGCTTTACACATTTTCCTACCAAAATACATGTGGCCTTGACCCAAGGTCAAGGTCATTCAAGGTCATGCAACACAAAGCTGTTAATTCAAGACATAGGAAGCACAATGGTGCTTATTGGCACTTTCTACCATGAGATATGGTCACTTTTAGTGGTTCACTACCCCATTTTGGTCACATTTCATTAGGGTCAAAGTGACCTTGACCTTGATGATATGTGACCAAATGTGTCTCATGATGAAAGTATAACATGTGCCCCACATAATTATTAAGTTTGAAACAGTTATCTTCCATAGTTCAGGGTCAAGGTCACTTCAAAATATGTATACAATCCAACTTTAAAGAGCTCCTGTGACCTTGACCTTGAAGCAAGGTATGCCAAACTGGTATCAAAAAATAGGGCTTACTTTGCCCTATATACCATGTATAGGTGAGGTATCCAATCTCAAAAACTTCAGAGAAAATTGGGAAAATGTGAAAAATGGCTGTTTTCTAGACAACATTTATGGCCCCGGTGACCTTGACCTTGAAGCAAGGTCAAGTCACTATGTATGTTTTTTGAGGCCTTGTCATCATACACCATCATGCCAAATTGGGTGTTGATAGATTTAATAGTCTCCGTTAAGTTTTTTATGCCCGGAGGGACGGACGACACGGGTGAGTACATAGACTCACTTTTGCTTGCATGCGAGTCAAAAAGCAGGACGAGATTTTGCTTACGTCACAGGTATTTTTTACGTCACAGTCACTCACAGGTAATTTTTGCTTACTTCCTGTTAGTTTGGTTGGATCAATCACGAATAGACAGTGTGGCCTGTGTTGCGCCTTTCGGGATTGCAGAAACAGATTTTACACCAAGTCAACATCCCAACACTTCTACAGGTTTCCAACTGACGTTGAGAGGTTAGAACATGCATATTATTTTTTGTTTTTGCTCATCATGATCCAACCAATAACAAGGGACGCAACTCACGCAAGCCGCCGGCTGATCTATAGTCTCGGTAAACCCCGTCCTGCGCAAAATCGTGGAGTGGAATTTCTTATTGTCTCAAGTTCTTTGCTGACACCAAGCAGGACACCAAGCTGGACACAATGCAGGACACCAAGCAGGACACAATGCAGGACACCAAGCGGGACCCCAAGCAGGACCCCAAGCAGGACACAATGCAGGACACCAAGCGGGACACAAAGCGGGACAGCAAGCAGGACACCAAGCGGGACACCAAGCAGGACACAATGCGGGACCCCAAGCAGGACACAATGCAGGACACCAAGCAGGACACAATGTGGGACACCAAGCAGGACACCAAGCGGGACACAATGCGGGACACCAAGCAGGACATCAAGCGGGACACCAAGGAGAACACAATGCAGGACGCCAAGCGGGGCACCAAGCAGGACACAATGCAGGTCACATTGCAGGACACCAAGCGGGACACCATGCAGGACCCCCAGCAGGACACAATGCAGGACACCAAGCAGGACACAATACAGGACACCAAGAGGACATAATGCAGGACACCAAGCAGGACACCAAGCGGGACACAATGCAGGACACCAAGCTGGACACCAAGCAGGACACAATGCAGGACACCAAGCAGGACACAATGCAGGACACCAAGCAGGACACAATGCAGGACACCAAGCAGGACACAATGCAGGACCCAATGCAGGACACCAAGCGGGACACCAAGCAGGACACAATGCAGGACACCAAGCAGGACACAATGCAGGGCACCAAGTTGGACACCAAGCAGGACACCAAGCAGGAGACCAAGCAGGACACCCACCTCTTGGTGAAGCAGATGGACTTCCTGAAGGCAGGGTGCACCACATCCATGATGACAAAGCGCTGCAGGTCACGGTCACTCAGTACATACTTCTGCACTTCGTCGTCTGTCAGGTCCTCCAGGAAGCTCCTAATCTGGCGGCGCTGGAAGTAGTTGCTGTCTGGGTTGGTCTCCACCTGTCGCAGAATGAAGCCTTCCCGCTCCATGGCCCAGTCCTCCTCCAGCAGACTGTTGACATGGCTGCACCTCTGTGTGTCAGGCCCACTCCCACTGTGACTGCAGCCCTCAAGGCAGGGTTCCTCATCACAGCCTGTGCTTGCGTCACAAGCGCCTGTGTGACAATGCACTTGACAGTCACTGTTGCTGGTGGAACATGCGCCGTCTCCAGCACACAGTTCCGACCCACGGTCAGCATTAGATTTGGAGCTGGCTGGGGTGGAACACTGAGGTGCATTTTGTGTGGGTATGCAAGCACAAGCTGTTTCTACACAGTCATCGCCACAGCCTTCCAGACTGGAGGACGAAGCACTGGGACCCTGAGCTGCAGGGGACAGGTGGACCAACCAGGGCTGGGCAATGGCAGGGAGGGTCTCCATTGGCTGTCAACACAGACAGGCATAGACAATGGATGACAGTGATGCTTGCAAGCCATTGTCGTCATCGTTATCAAAATCATCGTCATTGTCATCATCACCACTGCCACTTTCACCATCACCACCAATCATCATCATCATCAAAAATAATCCCTCCATCCTGCCTGGTGCTTTTCACAATCCCTCATCATGGTAAATGGAGTGAGAAGGGAAGGGAATGGAAGAGGGTGAGAAAGTGGGAAAGGTGGAAGATGATGGAGAAACAAGAAGGGCAAAGCCCATACGACTCACATGCTTGACCTTGACCTTTACATGACCTTGACCTTCGGGTGACATTCAATGTCAAGGTCAAACAACTAAACCTAGCAATCACATCATACACTAAAAACTGCTTTACACATTTTTCCTACCAAAATACATGTGACCTTGACCCAAGGTCAAGGTCATGCAACACAAAGCTGTTAATTCAAGACATAGGAAGCACAATGGTGCTTATTGGCACTTTCTACCATGAGATATGGTCACTTTTAGTGGTTCACTACCTCATTTTGGTCACATTTCATAAGGGTCAAAGTGACCTTGACCTTGATGATATGTGACCAAATGTGTCTCATGATGAAAGTATAACATGTGCCCCACATAATTATTAAGTTTGAAACAGTTATCTTCCATAGTTCAGGGTCAAGGTCACTTCAAAATATGTATACAATCCAACTTTAAAGAGCTCCTGTGACCTTGACTTTGAAGCAAGGTCAGTCACTATGTATGTGTTTTGACGCCTTGTCATCCTACACCATCATGCCAAATTGGGTGTTGATAGACTTAATAGTCTCCGAGAAAAATCCAACGTTAACGGTTTTTACGGATTACAGGACGCCGGGACCCCCGGACGCCCGGACGCACGACACGGGTGACCTAGTATAAAAGTATAACATGTGTACTACAATGTTATGAAGTTTGGAAGAGTTATCTTCCATAGTTCAGGGTTCGTACAGGTTTTTAGATACAAAATTCCATGACTTTTCCATGACTTTCCATGAGCCTCAATAACATTTTCCATGACTTAGCGTACTGTAATACATGACAGTTTTAAAGAGAAAAGTGTATGGCGCACGACCAAACTCATGCACAATACACCCGTTGTAAAAAAAGTGTCAATCCCAGTAGATCTAGTGCCACTGCCAGTAGGTGCAGGCCTAGTATCGACCGGCGTAGCAGAGCTAGCTGGTACCATCACCTTTGAAGCACTCTCAGCATTTTTTGCAGTGTGAACAAAATCAGATATTTGTGTTTGACTTCTGCTCTTTTCTTCTTGGTGTTTTTTAGCACGCGCCTGGTGCGCGATACCTTTCAGGTGGCTTTTCAAGGCTGCCTCTCCCATGTTGGACACATCAAATCATTTTTCACAAAATCGGCACTTTGCCATCCCATTCAGTTTCACTTGCATGACCCACTCAGTGACTCACAGTATTTTTCGTTTCATGTCCAAGTGTCTTGAAATCGACACTTTCCAGGCATGATGATAATCTCAAAGAAACACTGCACCACAAACAAAACAAGCTCTTTTCACTTTCTCCTCGTTTGAACCCAACTGACCCGACCAGCGTGGAAATGAAACCAGGTCACCTAGCCAAAGAATCAATCAGGAAGCAGAAGACAAACGAGCCTTCAAAATTAACCAATGGGATGCAAGGGCACGTTTTCCTGTCGTTCGCAGAGTGTAAAAATAGATTGAGAGTATCGCGCAAAGCACAGCCTAGAAAACACTTTTTTTTCTTTATAAAATTCCATGACTTTCCATGACTTAAATTGAAATTCCATGATTTTCCAGGCCTGGAAAATGAAAAATCAAATTCCATGACTTTCCAGGTTTTCCATGACCTGTACGAACCCTGATAGTTCGTCAAGGTCACTTCAAAATATGTATACAATCCAACTTTAAAGAGCTCCTGTGACCTTGACCTTGAAGCAAGGTCAATCAATCTGGTATCAAAAGATAGGGATTACTTTGCCCTATACACCATATATAGGTCAGGTATCCAATCTCAAAAACTTCAGAGAAAATTGGGAAAATGTGAAAAATTGCTGTTTATTAGACAACATTTATGGCCCCTGCGACCTTGACCTTGAAGCAAGGTCAAGTCACTATGTATGTTTTTTGACGCCTTGTCATCATACACCATCATGCCAAATTGGGTGTTGATAGACTTAATAGTCTCCGAGAAAAAACCAACGTTAAGGGGGGACACGGCCTGCAGAATTTCATGAAAAATTTTCAGAAATTGAGTTTCGTGTTAAGCGCGGATTTGGAATCTACAACATCTCCGCTACACGTGTGTGCGATCGATTTTGCTGGCTTAGGTTTCAAAGTATTTTAAACCAATTTGTTTTGTAAGGTACCCACCGCTAGATTTAAAAAAAAGTACTAACCAGGAAGCCAAAATGCACAGATTTGAAAGCTTAGTTTCAGCATCTTCCTTCCAAAGAACGCCACATGTTTGGTATCGCATCGAAGCTTCATTTCCCGGCTTTACGTTGCAACTGTTTCCGGTACCGAAGAATAATTACCGAAGGCACACGAAGTACATATCGGAGGGCAGTGCAAACCAATGGAAAGCTTCGAAATAACGGCCTGTCTCTCAGCTAGGCTCTGATTGGCCGCTTGTGTGCGTGATCACAGCGTGATCAGGCGGAAGTGGCTGGCGGAAACGGCCGAACCGTACTTCGACTGGCGGAAGTGGTAGGCGGAAACGGCCGAACCGTACTTCGGCTGTTTCCGGCCTGAACGTCGGCCGCCGAAGCAAACATCGGTTCTTTCCGAAGTGTGCTTACAGCGCGCGAAAGTTCGCGCTATCTCGATCGAGACAATTCCACGGAAGATGCAGAAATGGACGGAAAAAGCAAGCCCAGAAAAGAAATTAAGTCGTGTCAACAGCCTCTGGAGGTTGTGATACAACAGCGATCGCGTTCTTATCTACAGACACGGCACTGAACGAAGCTGTTATCACGGCGGAAGTTGCCGTGATTACGCGATTCTTACAGAAAACGGGAATGTTTTGCTACAGGTGATGCTTTTCACCTAATTATTCTGATATTTTGAAATAAGATAATAAGTTGAAAGTTTGCTACAATGATAACAAATAAACGACACATTCAATGAGTTATGTTATTAAATTGTATCTGTTATGGTTCAGTTGTAGTTAACGTTTAATCTTTCTCAAACTTTAAAGTCAATTTTCTCATAATGTGGTTTTTATTTCAACGGTAGTGATTTTCTCCCCAAAAATAAAGTCACTTAGGATTGAGATAGCTTTCTGAAATTGTGTGTGTATATGTATGAATAAATACTGCATTCAATAAGACCAATCAGAAAGGTGTAGCTGAATTTGCTTAATTTTTGTAAAAATTTAATTATGTTATGCCCGGAGCACATTTTTTGGTTACTTTTTCTAAATTCCACTAAAATTAGTTAGAAGTGTTAGTAATCCACTTATTATATCTTATTGAATAATATAGACCTTCTTCTTTGTTTAAAATCATTGTTGATCATAAAAAGGTTATTAATTAAAATTTCACGGAGGGGAGAAAATTGGTATGTTTATTTTTCAGTTATTTTGCTATAACACATGAACAACTAAGTCTTCAGCAATAAAATTTTGTTTAAATATACCTTCCAGTGTGTTTGTATTCTGTATAAAATTTCATTAGTATAGCTTTCATATTTGCTGAGTTATGATTTATTTTCTATTAATCCGTTTTTGTACGCCATGTCCCCCCTTAACGTTTGTTACGGACAACAGGACGCCCGGACGGACGAAACGGGTGAGTACATAGACTCACTTTTTGCTTCGCATGTGAGTCAAAAAAGAAAAGGGCACAGAGGGAGAGGGAAATGAAAGACGAGGATGAAACAGAAAAGGCATGGGGGAAAAACTGGAAGGTGCAGCAGAAGCAGAAGCATAGAAAAAGCAGAGAGGGGCAGACACACCTAAATGACTGCCATGTTGCAAATGTAATCTCATCAAAACAGGAGTCACGTCGTGCCCTTGGTCAATTTTGAGTTTTGTTACATTTCTAAAAGACAATTTCATGCTCTTAAAAGATGGTAAAAACTGCTTTTGAATCAAAAGATTTTGTAAGAAGTTATGCACAATAGAATCCTGCACCCCTGGGAATCATCAGTTTGAACAAGAAGAGCAAAGCCCATACGACTCACATGCCTGACCTTGACCTTTACATGACCTTGACCTTCAGGTGACTCTCAAGGTCAAACAACTACACCTAGCAATGACATACACTAAGAAATGCTTTACACATTTTTCCTACCCAAATACCTGTGGCCTTGACCCAAGGTCAAGGTCATCCAAGCTCATGCAACACAAAGCTGTTAATTCAAGACATAGGAAGCAAAATGGTGCTTATTGGCACTTTCTACCATGAGATATGGTCACTTTTAGTGGTTCACTACCCCATTTTGGTCACATTTCATAAGGGTCAAAGTGACCTTGACCTTGATGATATTTGACCAAATGTGTCTCATGATGAAATTATAACATGTGCCCCACATAATTATTAAGTTTGAAACAGTTATCTTCCATAGTTCAGGGTCAAGGTCACTTCAAAATATGTATACAATCCAACTTTGAAGAGCTCCTGTGATCTTGACCTTGAAGCAAGGTCAACCAAACTGGTATCAAAAGATAGGGCTTACTTTGCCCTATATACCATATATAGGTGAGGTATCCAATCTCAAAAACTTCATAGAAAATTGAGAAAATGTGAAAAATGGCTGTTTTTTAGACAACATTTATGGCCCCTGCGACCCTGACCTTGAAGCAAGGTTAAGTCACTATGTGTGTTTTTTGAGGTCTTGTCATCATACACCATCATGCCACATTTGGTATTGATGGACTTAATAGTCTCCGAGAAAATTCCAACATTAAAGTTTTCGGACGCCCGGACGCCCGGACGGACGAAACGGGTGAGTACATAGACTCACTTTTGCTTCGCATGTGAGTCAAAAATTGCACAAGCTCTGACACATTAGGATATATTCAGTCCTTTTTAATAACTCAACTTACCACTAACATTAAAACATATGGGTACTTTAAAAAAAGTAATTGCTACAGATTAGTTTTCTATGAAGATCTCAAAATCTAAACCAGGTCCCCTTCCCACCAAAATGACAACACAAGGCACTGGAAAGACAGCAACCTTGTCTGAGGGGGGGAACTGGAATCGCAGTGGTTGGCGCTTAGCCAGAAGGTAGTATCGCAGTCTGGCATTGGGGACCCCGAACTGGAGCGGCGTCAACAGAAATTCCTGCAGCACAAACCAGTCACCAAACATAAACACAAACCTCCAGTCAGGAATAAATGTAATAATAAACAAACAAATGACTTAAAGTTGGATGTATCAATATACATCATTTTTGATATAGAAAACAAAAATTGCTTATGCTTGACATTCCATGCATGCAAATTAAAAAATATGAAAATGTAATATAAAGAAAAACTGAAGAGAAAAGGAGAGACAGCACTTCTCTTTGGTGAATCATAGTAAATTTGTGGGGCTAATTCTTGCATGAATTGAATAATTTCTGTCTGATCAATTTCTGCTTGAGTCCATAGTTTTTGCTCAGTTCTTGCTGTTCTGACGCAAAATACTCGCCTAAAATGTTTTCCATAACACACATTCATTAGGTAGTCCTATGCAATGTTGTTGAGCAGGCAACTCTTATGAAAAGAGTGTAACATTAGGTCTCCTTGCCCTTGATTTATGCTTACAAAGAATGCTTAATTGCTCATGAATTTCACTTCAAAATAAAACACAGCTTTCTCTCTTTTAGTGAGCCTATTTTTATGTTCAACAATTTATGTGTATATGTGGTGATTTGATCTAGTGGAGGAAGGCATGGGTGACAGAAATTTTCCACTCCACAAGGCCTCCTGGCTGATTTAGGCTAAAAGCCCATTTTCACACTTCAAAAGAAAACATGCAGCAGTTTTGGTATGCAGTAAACCAGCTCTAACAAATGCATATCACATGAAAGGTGAGATATTTCTTTTTAAAATCTAGTGATGAAAGTTACATATATTGGAATTTTATCTAAATTCAAATTTGGTTATGGCATCCCTATTCTTTTGAGACTCACTTTCAAGAATTTTTCAGGAAACTACTGCATCACTGCTGTCACTGAAGATATCAGTCCAGGAATGAAACACACATGGGCAGCTCTTTTATAGTCTTTGAAGAAATGAGCCTAGCTATGCGAAACACAACTGCAGCTCTCTGTGACTGCAGTAAGATCACACACAAAATGAGCATAGAAACACACAACACACCTCTGTTCAGCTCTATGACTGCATCCCAGACACAGACAAAATGAGCCTGGAAATGAACAACACACATATATGCAGCTCTCTGTGACTGCATTTAGACCACTGAAGAAATGCGTCTAGCAATGAGCAATACACATCTGTAGCTCTCTTATGGTCTTTGAAATGAAGATATGAGCCTGGCTATGTGAAACACAGCTGCAGCTTTCTATGACTGCAGGGTAGACAGAGAGGAAATGAGCCTTGCCATGCAAAATTAATCTATAGCTCTCTACAACTGCAGTGCAACTGTGGACAGCGTACTGAACTTGTCTGACCAGAGGAGTTTTCATCGAGTTGGTGGTTCAGATGTGGCATCAAGCATTCCACAGTAAGAACACACTGAGCACACTTTAGACAGCTCTACCTGGAACTGGTACTCATTGGCCTCCAGAGTTTCCACCAGCTGCTGCCTTGTTCTTGAGACATCAAATCCCTTCACATTCTCCACAAGAATGTAGCTGGGTTTATGCTTCAACCTGAAACCGAAAAGCCAGACAGACATCACTGAATGACAGTTTTACCAGGCCTACAACACAGTAGCAGCACTCTCTCACAGCATGACTACACAGAGTTCTGCCTGCCTTCTTGGAGCATGTAAATTGGATGCAGGCTCCACGACAGCGGCAGCAGCGCTTCCAGCTACAATATTCAAATTGTTGCATAATTCATTCCATACACAAGTTATTGTTCATTATTTTGTCTGTTCTCAATCTTTACTGAGCAACCAAACTAAGTAGGTCTACAGTTAAAACAAAATGTTCACAGTAAAGTGCACAAGCCTGTATGCAAAACTACAAATGCTCATGTCTGCCATGCCTGCTCTTCACACACTGATCTTGTCTAAATGGACATGCTTTGGTTTACTAGAATCTGACAAGGCTGTTGCTGGCTGTTGTCAGCTGTAGAAATCCTTGCCAGAGCTGCACAAACAACAGCAGCATGAACCAGACTGAAGATGTATAGACAGATGACACCATTACCTTGAGGTATGAGATCCCGTTCCTCCATGCACTCAAAAATTAGATTCTGAATGCATGGAGGAACATTAAAGAAATGGAACTGAGATGCTACTGCAAGATCCCTGGCATCTCATTCCTCAACCATTACACAAACTTTGCAGGCCCATCATCACAAACACTGGCCCATACGATGACCTCACAACAGTACGAAAGAGGAAACTGCCCTAGTATGGCCATGAAACAAGATCTACTAGCCTGACAAAGACCATCCCCAAGGAACTGTTGGAGGGAAGAGACACAGAGGCAGACAAAAACAAAAATGGATTGAAAATATTGAGGAGTGGGCAGGGAAACCATTATAGACAAGCCATACACCGGCTCATGACTTTGAGTGGTGGAACTGATCCGGGTACAGCCCCTTGCAGTGTTACCCAACCACTCCCTCTGAAGTTGCAAGGCCGAGGCAAGGTAAGGCAGGTCACCTGTGTCAATCAAGTCTGTGAACAGGTCCATGCAAACACTGGTACTGGCCACTCACCCATTGATCAGGTTGAGGATGTGCAGGAAGGGAAGGGTCCTGACGTCCCCATCATCCCTATTCTTCCCAATTCTGGTGAAGGGCTGGCATGGGGGACTCATTAAGATGGCATCTATCTCCAGCTTGTCCAGCTCAGCCACCGTCACATGCTTCAAAGAGAGCGCGGCCATGGCAGACTGCCGTGTTCTCGTGTCAAGTTCAAACATGGTCTAGAGTGTTCAACACAACTAAAATGTTTGGGAGTTGTATGTTTTATCACCAACACCCCAAAAAAGAAAAGACATTGAGAAATGTTTGGATGCATTGTTTTATCATAACCAAAGAAATGCTAAGATAGGAAGTTCATAATCTACTTCTTTATGCAGTGACCATATCAACCATCTTTTGCTAAATAAATGAATTCAATAATACCCTTGTTATTATGGCATGACTGATATCCTTTTCAAGAAAAAGTTAAAATGTTCATAACATTAACACTTAACAGATGAAAAATATTTCTGCAAATAGGCTAAATGGTCCACTTGTGAGAGAATATATACGCACACCTCCTTTTATCCTAACCTTCCTTAGCTATTCAAATAATTCCAGTACTACTTTGATACTTCATAAATATTTTCATTAAATAACTTTTCAAGAAGCATGACCATATTTACAACACACTATAAGAAAAAATGCGGTATGGCACACTTTTGAAAAACAAATTTACATCCACACTGATCATTCCTAAGTTATCCACGTGGAATGTGCAGGGGAGGTTACCGGGGTTTCAGACCAATAGGGTTACAACAAATGGCAGTAGCCATTCTCTGAAATCTAACAATCAACAGCACTTTCAAAACAGGACAGCTGAAACATCACCATTAGTAAAATATTCTCCCATCCCAGGGGCACAGATCTATGTTTCATCCAGTAGGTTATACTGTACCTACTTCAATTCAAAAGTAACACATGAAGCCAATAGGCAATCATAGTGCGTCCTCCAGGAAAACTTCGCACAACCCCGTCCTGTGGCCTAATATTGTATCTAAATTGAGGTGGCGCGGGCAACACAAGGAAAGTGTATCTGTTATGGTCGAATAGAACAGCAGACGAATTTCTTTGCTGTGAACGAATGGGTCAGAGTGGAGGTCCATTGCTGCCTGGTCAGGAATCTGCGGGGGATGGGGGGGGGGGGGTGTTTCCAATCTTTCTTTAGCAAGCGAGGGGGGGGGGGGGCTTCAATTTTTTTTAGCAAGCGGGGGGGGGGGGGGGGGGGGGGGGGGTTTCTAATATTTTTTAGTAAGCGGGGGTTGGGGGGTGGGGGGTGGGCTTACTCCCCCCCTGTTCTCCTCTCCTCCTCTCTTCCCTCTTTTCTTCTCTTTTATGTTGCCCCTCTTCTCCTCCCCTCCCACTCTCTGTCCTCGATGGCCCCCCCCACAGGGTGAGCGAGTTTTAGCTAGCACCAGCTGAGAGCATTCCCCCACCCACCCGCCCCCCCCTCCGCTTCGGTATCAAAAACAGTTTTGGAACCCCCCGTCTGTGCTCAACAAAAAGCTTAGGAAACCACCCCCCTCCCGCCCCCGCCCGCAGCTTGATAAAGGGAAGGAAAGTTTCCCCCCCCCCCTTGCCTAAAAAGAAGATCGGAAGCCCCCCCCCCACTCCACCGCTCTTGCTAAAGCAAAGTTGGGAACCCCTCTCCCCCCACTAAGCTAAAAATAGTTTGGAACCACACCCATTCAACTCACGCCCCACCCGCTCGCTAACAATAGTTTGGAACCCACACACCACCCCCCCCCCCCCCCCCCCCCCCCCCGCTAGCTAAAAACTTTGGAAACACACACTACACACCCCCCCCCCTGGCTTGCTAAAAAAAAAGTTTGGGCAATCCTCCGCCCCCCCCCCCCCCACGCTTGTTCAAGAAAGTTTGGAAAGTCCCCCCCCCCCGCGCCCCCCCCGCTTTTGCCCCCCCCCCCGTTAAAAAAAAAAAAAGCTTGGATGACGAAACCACCCCCCCCCTTGCTAAGACAAAGAGTTTCTGGAAACTCCACCCCCCCCCCCCCCCTAGCTAAAAATAGTGTTGGAAACCCTACCCCCCCTCCCGCCAGGTAAAACAAAGTTTGGAAATCCGTCCCCCCCCCTCCCCCACGCTTGTTACAGTTTGGAAAGTTTCCCCCCCCCCTCCCTTGTGCCTTAAAAGAAAGATTGGAAAGCCCCCCCCCCCCCCCCCCTCCCCGCTTGAGCTAAAAAAAAGTTTGGCACACCC
>JAWQFJ010035144.1:0-30871 GCA_034096865.1 Theodoxus fluviatilis | reverse complement strand
TGATAATTAAATTGTTTTTCCTCCCAGTTGTACAGTCATCGGTTGCACAGAGCAAGTGGATTATTTTCTTGTTGGTGTTCCATGGAGTGCGTTTTTTCACAGTCGCACGTTATCAACTTGTAATGAATTACATTCAGGTGTATTTACTAAGTTTGATATTTTTGTATATTCTGACTGTTCTCATCTGATGTGAGGAACCCGTAATGCACCAAAAAGTATCTCGGAAGAAGCCCCAAGAGAAAAACACCAAACAATCTATGAGGAAGGTTTGTGACGAAGGTTTCAGGACATTAGGGGAGAGGGATCATAAGTATCTAGTTAGAGGGAATGATCCAATCTTCTTGAAAAGAGACAAAGTAACGTGGTAGTGTGCATCTGGCCCTCCCACTGGAGTATGTTCAGTGCGTCCTTGGGTTTCATGGTGGGGCAGGGAGGGTTTTGGTGCAGTTGCTGCTTGTTCTTGGAGTTTGTGAGACGTGTTTTCTGTATTGATGTCATGCTTGATGTCATTTCTTGCTAGAATGTGGTGGGTGCTTTGGGTGTTGCATTTTGCTTACTGTTGTTTTTAGGTGTCCTATTGGTGGTCCAGATGTTGGAGATTAGTCCTCTGTGGTCAAAATTCAGATGCAGAAGAGCTGGAAGTTATAAATTGGGGTAGAGGATGGGGTTACGGGGTTATGTCATAAGAGAGGCACATTGCTGTCGGCGATGCTGTAAGAGTGACCACTGTCCATTGTATCAGGTTTGTCCGGGCCACTACCATCCAGCCTCAGACTAACCAGCAGCTCCTGCACCCTTGGGATGAATAAGATTATTGAGAGCAGTCACTACTTGTCTCATACCCACGCTCTTCCGCCATCAAGCCTTGAGCCTCAACTGTCGAACCCTTACCACCAGCTCCATCTTTACATTTGGGGCTGCGAGCAGGATTAGTTTATTAAACTGCCAGCAATGGTCAACAAACAGCCACAACTACAGCAACTTCAACAAAAAGCCCCACGCTATGTACCATGGAAGCGACGTATGCCCATCTTTTATGGAGATGATGGCTTATTCATGAGAGGAGTGCTGACCAGCAATCCGAGATACTGGTATATATTTGTTGTGAGAAATTAGGGTCGTTGGGGGAGAGTGTGACGACCATCCTAAAGGTGGGCAGGGCAGGCACGCAGGGATGAGCGCAGGCCACACTTGGCAGGGCCTTCGGTGCAGAGTGCCGAGGGTGGCGACATGCAGTCGAGTAATGCAGTGTCACAGAGGCTTGGCGGGCATGCATGACAGCAGAAATGCCGAGGAATGGGCAGAGGAAGCACAAAGATATGCGAGGAGTTGCAGCTCAAGGGATCCAGAGGCATCAGACTACGCCATATCACACCTCAAATGCCTGGCACAGCGTGAAATCATCTGGAAAGGACAGTATGAAAATCTCGAACAGGTGGTGCAGACCATCGTTCAAGAGTTTGGTGACAGGAGGAGCACTGTCGCCATAGACGTTATTCATGAAGCGGCGATTTTGAAATCGAAAACGAAGCTTATTGCGCAAACATTGGCGTCTTCTATGGCCAGCATCAGTACATGGAGTGGGAATCTCCTTCATGTTCCTCCGTTCTCGCATGGAAATGTGGAAGTATGGGCAAGTGATGTTGCCAACAAACCCAGTAGAAAGAAAGGGAAAGGATACGAAAAGTTCATCGAAGGATTTGTGCATGTGTTGTGAATGTTTTTGTGGTTGTGCAGATTTATCTAGCTAGTGCTAGGGTGCATGCCTCTCCCAGGTCAATCCTAGTATTCTTGTATATCCTTGATAAAGAGGCGAGAGATGCGGAGATGCGTGGTATGACATTATATGGGTTGTCCATTCGGTTGAGACGGGCCAGTTCTTCCGCAAGATCTGGCAAGTTCTCCGAAGTTGCTTCAGCGGACGTTACGTCATCAGTTGTGTGTTGTCAGATGGTGATGGCGTCCAAAAAGGAGGGATAGAGATTGGGGCAGTTGATGGAAAATGGAGATCGAATCTCTGCACGAACGATTACACCAGGGTGAGAGATAGACCCGATTCCATCTGGGTGAGAGACAGACCCCATTACACCAGTGTCCAGAAGTTCATGTACTAAGAACTAATAAAGAGTGAAAAGGAAAAAGCTTTGCCCCTGCGCCCTATATTTGGTTCCAGCTTTACCACCGACCACCACACATCCAGGGTTCGTACAGGTTTTTAGAGACAAAGTTCCATGACTTTTCCATGACTTTCCATGAGCCTCAATAACATTTTCCATGACTTAGCGTACTGTGATACATGGCAGTTTTAAAGAGAAAAGTGTATGGCGCACGACCAAACTCATGCAGGCTCTTGTGCAGAAAGTTCTGGATAAAAGCCCCATCAGATATGGCCTTGCCAGGAACCTGAGCTGGATGTCTCCAAATGACTTTGGGAAGAAAGATCTGCGCCAAAAAAACAAAGCCCAGTTTCAGAACTGCCTCCAGGTCCTTGAAGCAGCCAAGAGAATGGCAGCCAGTGATGTCGATGATGATGTCAGTGAGATGTCTCATTTTGAGGCAGGGGTGCAACAGTGCAGTGAGCTGAGTTCACAGTTCCAGTCATTGTGCCATCCACAGGATCGACTGGACACCTTCTGGGTAGAAACACTGCACCACAAACAAAACAAGCTCTTTTCACTTTCTCCTCGTTTGAACCAACTGACCCGACCGGCGTGGCAATGAAAGAAGGTCAAATAGCCAAAAAGCCAATCAGGAAGCAGAAGACAAACCAGCCTTTAAAATTAACCAATGGGATGCAAGGGCACGTTTTCCTGTCAAATGCTGCTGCTCCAAGACTACAACAAGAAGGGCAAAGCCCATACGACTTACATGGTTGACCTTGACCTTTATATGACCTTGACCTTCAGGTGACCTTCAAGGTCAAGGTCAAACAACTAAACCTACCAATGACATCATACACAAAGAAATGGCTTTACACATTTTTCCTACCAAAATACATGTTACCTTGACCCAAGGTCAAGGTCATCCAAGGTCATGCAACACAAAGCTCTTAATTCAAGACATAGGAAGCACAATGGTGCTTATTGGCACTTTCTACCATGAGATATAGTCACTTTTAGTGGTTCACTACCCCATTTTGGTCACATTTCATAAGGGTCACCTCATGCCGTTGCTTGGTGTTGAGTCGGGCTAAATTTGTCTTGGCCGTGTCACGTGACGTTAGTCACGTTGCACCTAAAGCGTCAGAGTATATTCAAATTTGTTCAGGAAGCGTCTGGGACCTATGTAAACGGTATATAAACGGGACAAAGCGACAGAGAGAGAGAGAGAGAACACCGGAGAGCAGACATGACAGAGTTAAGGTGAGAGCTTAACTAGAAGTTAAACGAGTCCTTCTTTGTAAGGAGTGAGTTCTCTGCGGCACTGTGCATAGAGTGAAGTTGTTAAGACGAAGTTGTTTACTGATTGTCATCACTGTGTATCGACCAGTGCATGAATAAAGTTGATTGAAAATGACCACCAGCGTTGTGAACTTCGACTTCCCGGTACAAGCTAGGAGAACCCCTGCGCAACAGGATGTTCCCTCTCCCTCTGCCTCCTGCATATCCAGTGTGACGTCATTCTCGTCCTAATTGTTTTGGTATGTATGTCACATGGCAAGAGATCACAAAAATGAAGGCGAATTATTCAGTAGGGAAGCATTGCATTTGGCTACAGTAGCAGTGGCTTGACCTGCACCATCCTATCCCATATTACCAAGACAAGTGAACTTCCAGGCGTAAAAATTCCTAATGCTGGTTCCTCGTCCAAAGAAAACGGGGAAGAGTGCCGTAGGGATAGAAGCTTCACGCATCTACTCCCAGTGACTATTGTGTCAGCGAGGTAATTTGTCACCTGAAAGCTCATTGGTTGCAGTATGTCAGATGGGTGATAGAAATAGCTGTGACGTCTAGAAATAGCGTCATTTCTTCCAAACATTCCAAGAGAGATACAATCCAAAGTCTACTGTGCATCCATGGACTGGTTCGTAATGAGATGCGCAGTGCTACTGTGCGGTAGCTCTATGGGATAACTGGCTTCCTGAGTAGCAGAATGAATGGCAAACGGTGCCAAAGCAAGTTTCCCTGATGCAGCAAATCGAAGTTTGTCTTGTGTTCCCGACATATCTTTTGGTGACGTCGAGAAATTCATTACACAGAATTGTAGAAGTTCTGGACTAAAAGAGTCCCTGAGAGGATGCCAGTTCTTTGCTGAGGACTACAATTCCAGTGTTCGTGGTAAGAAAACAAAGTAGTCCCTTACCGGCTGACTCAAACCATCATCTGAAGTGTATCGATGCTTTAATTATTAGAAGAGGAGGCTACTTATCTTCATCAATATCTTGAAATTATAAAAGAAACATGCATTTACAGCATATATTTCATTTCGTCTAAGATATATGATTCATTATACGAGCTTGTGAATACTGCTCAGAACACGTAGAACTCTAAAACCGTGATCCATTCACCGTGCAATTACCTTATACAGTTTGAAATACGTTTGTTATTTACATCTTTAGGAATTGCTTTTGAAATGATCCCATCAAGTCACACCTTGAGTTTTAAGTGTAGTAATGATCGTGTCACAGTGAATGTTGTGAGTGTGTGTGGATTTGTTTTCTTTATTAGCTGTCCCCGCCCTGAAGGAAAAGGCTGTCATGTCACAGCACAGTAATTCAAGTCAGGAAGGCTCGAAGGAGCAGATTGTGACAAGCGACCTAAATCTGCAAGGACAACCCCATCCAGGTACACTATTTTAAGGTTAAGCCCTCGAATGTGAGGCGGTGGATGTCGGCCTTCTCTCAGTCCCATTTCAGTGTGGGAGTGCCCATGCTGGTGGGCGAGGAACACCCCCCCCCCCCCCCCCCCCCCCCCCCCACCAAACACATCAAACACATCATGGAGACAGTCCAGGCCATTCCTCGGGACCGTCTTCTGCTTGAGTCAGACGCCCCGGCCGGACCCCCGAACTCCACTCAAGGCGCAGACCTGTACATCGTTTACAAGTGGCCAAGGTGGTGGCCAAACAATGTGTAAGAGGGTGAGAATAGGAGTGATTTGTCCAGTTCACTGTAGTTAAACGTACTATCTCCCATTTCCATTCTAGTGTGCGTGGATTGTAACTGCAGAGATACGTGAGAAGGCGCATTGCGCTCAAGCTCTGTTGCTGCCTTAGAGATACATGTTACTCGCACAGACTCGCTTTAGCATCTGACTTCCGACTTCTATTCCAGTGCTTGAGGGCACATCGAATTTTAGAGTTTATTCATCTAATGTATCATGTATTGTTTGTAGTATTGAATATATGCATAGTGTTTACCCTTATCAACTATCCCATATATGGCAACCTGCACTCCGTGAGTTGTAAACGATAGTATTAATAGAAAACGATGAATACATATCTGATTTAATTCGCGCCATAAATACTTCAATTGCCACCCATTTGTATACGAATCACTTTTGGAATTCATTCATTGGTGCAGAGTGTGCTTAGATTAACGCACTTTCCAAAGGAGTGGAGCTTGTCATATGGAATTGTTGATTTAAGCCTCAAATAGTTGTTAGAAGCTGTCATGTTGACACAATTTCGCGTCCACTGGGAGTCCCCTGTCCAGGGTCTGCTTAGAAATTTCGTTTGCGCTCGCTCACGCCCGAGTGATGGCTATTTAAAGCCCACGCCTTAACAGGGCCAGCACAGATGGGCAGAGATAGGATGAGAGATCAGCACAGACAGAGAAGGAGACACAACAGACGGCGGTCAGGAGGCCATAGCGAGAGGTCATGAAAAGGTCATCCCCGTGGACAGTAGCTTTGTCTGCATTGCGCTGTCTGCTATCATGAACAAAGACGGAGAAATTTACAACCAAGCCTTGCTTGTCTGATTGCCCCCTTGGAGGGAGTGAAGGGAGAGAGAGCAAGCACATCGCCTCTATACTCCCTGCCCGCCTGACCAGCTGGCCATGGCGGCACCACGTTTAATCTGGCGCTGCGATAGCAGGGTGCCTCACACGCCCCCATGCTTCATGTGGCGTTAAAGGAACCGGGGTTTGTCCTGTTGAAGGAGTAGAGAGATGTCCAAACGCCTCCATATAGCTTCACCCTGCGCCTAACTCACCAACAACCCTCTTTCAAATGAAAGACCCCGATCGCCAACATGCTCCGACAGACCACCCCCAATACACGTCGGTTCTTTAGGTGCAGTAGGTCCCAACAGCAAGGAAACGAGGGAAGCCCTCCACCCAGGTAAGTCATAGTGTACCTCTAACCTCTTAATGCTTTCCACTCACCATGTTTGGGGTAACAATAGATAGGATAACGAAAATTGTTTGTAAACGATAATGAATATTTTCTGTAAACTTAATTCACACTCTCGAAATGATTGAACGTAGCTAGGGAAAACTTGTTTGTTCCCCCATTATCATACATCTAATTGTTATGGCTAATTAATCACCAGATGACCTGCGACATCCTATCCCATGATACATCCCAGCCGGGTGAACCTACAGGCGTTAAATTCCTTATGCTGGTTCCTTGTCCAAAGAAAACAGGGAAGAGTGTCGTAGGAATGGAATTTGGGGTGTTAACTCCCCATGACTCGGGGTAGCAATGTAATTTGTCACCCGATAGCTCATTGGTTGCAGTATGTCAACTGGGTTGTATAAATAGCTGTGACGTCTAGGGACAACGCCATTTGCCTCCCAAGAGATTCCAGATTAGCAGTAAACTTGAAAGTTCCACTGCCATCCAGAGCCGAAGTATATTCGCCGCCAACGCATCGCGGTGAGTATGTCGGCCCGGACGGGTGTGGAACCGTGGCTCTGCTGAGATTGACCTGCAGGTGAGCCGTCTTTGCCTCCCCCCCCCCCCCCCCCCCCAATCCCTTCCCACAGTGACCGCCCCCGCAACATGTTTGAGGTTTTTAATTCAGTGTGACTAGACTCATGGTTACTAGTCATCGAAGGCATTCTTACTTTGGTGACCTCCCGCAGTACAAGTCGAGACAGCTTCTCTGGAAATTGTTTGAGTTGGGGAAGAATGCCAAGGGATTTTGTACATTATGGGTAGCTAAAGAATCGTGTAGTGATAGAATCGTATAAGATTGTTGGCGCTTACATAGAGGATGACGTCATAGCAGAAGTCGAAACTTGTCGTTGAACAAACGTGTTCGTTGAAGGAGAGAACTTATTTTCTAACATGTCCCTGCAGTACTGGTAAGAGTCTGTCCATGTGACTAAGCGTGAGTGAGAGCGCCACTAGAAGAAGAAGGAAACAGGTGAGAGCGTCAGAGCGCCGAGGGAGAGCACTAAGATATAGCTTGTGAGAAGCACGGGAGAGCTTGTATGGCTGATGTGGAGCCGAGCGCCCCGAGTAGCCGCTGCAATGCGCACTAGTGATCGCTGTGTTTGTTATCCCAAGTCTTGGAATAAACACCTTGTAAGTGAACACACCGCCTGAGTCCAAGCTTCCTACTTTCCTGGCGCAAGCTGTGACATAACCCAAGTCCAGCAGACCACGTGCACGAGACGTCGTACCACCGAGCAGTGACACTGGAGTCTGGAGGCACCGGAGAGGTCTTTAGTGTTCAGTAACATTTGATTCTTTTTCAGCTTTTCACCATATCTAATCGCGTTAAAATTATGACTCTCTGCGCCGGAGTTCTTTGTTGATTTTTTAAACGTGAGGCACAATAACTAGAATTTTAACACACAAGAGCCAAAGCCTGAGGGGTGATTCTTTCTTTTTGCAGATTCCATGGTTACATGATAAAAATTCATCCCCTGCACTCCCCACCCACCACGGAGCCGAACAAGGGGGCATGGTCTGCGCGGATGACCTGTGTGTCACCATGACAGGGCTATGCCGGGGATATACATGTACCACCAGGATCCCTCCCTCCCCCGACACGGGTTGTGGCGAACGGCTAACATGCTGCCCCACTACGTAGGGAACACGTTTGCCAGGGTCCCAGTTGGTCAAGGAGAGGCGAGTCCAAGTGGACTTTGCCATTCCTACACGACTGTCTGTATCTCCACTCTGACTCGTCCCTGTCTTCTCTCTTAAACTCTCCAGCAAATGCTGCATATCCGGTCTGTGTACCGGGCAGTCGGTCAGGGACAGCGCGGTTCTACACCGCCATTTCCTACTGTCTGATGAACAGCTCCGTGTACGGGACAGCCAGGCCCAGCTGCTCCACATCTGGAGACCTCCTGGATCTGGCAAGACGCTGCTTTTGGCCGAGAGAGCCAGATGGTGAATGAAGAAAGGCAGATGTGTTGCTCTGGCGGTGGGGTTTCTAGACCAAGAAGCGCTGTTCATCACCTCGCACACAGTGTGTGCAGGGATGAAGGGAACATGGCCAGGACTTCCACACACAGAGACTCTAGAGATCTGCTGAACTGGCTCTACCACAGTCACCACTGAGGAGCCTGTCAACATCATCATGGACGAAGGATCAGGCATGGGAATTGAACATGTCTAAAAACTCTGAAAACTGACCGAGTCCCCCCCCCCCCCCCCCCCCCTCCAAAAAAGAAATTATGAAAATATAATTACTTTTTTGGCAAAAAGAATAAACAACCATCCACAAACAGTTCACAAAACTGTTTTTGAAGGTGTATGCACACATCTATTAGTTCTTGGGGATGATCAATGAATGACATTAATTTCATGACAGTTTAGTTCATAAGCTTGTGGACTACAAAGCAGAAAAAGTTAAAAGTCCTTCCAATGTGATTTTGTTGGAGAGAATAACCAACATATTCACAATGTCACACTGTTATCAATGCTGCCTCGTTTGTTCGCTGAACGGAGGTAGTCGGCCAACGTAGCGACATCGCGACAGGCGTATGAAACATCTTTGTTGCACTTTCGATTTGCACCAAGCTTTGCCACTCTGCAGAATTAACGAAAGCGTTTGCCAACACGCTCTTTCACAACTTTATCGAAAAATTTGGCTTCCACAACTGTTGATATCCAGTCCCACCTCCATGCGTTTCAGTTTTGGCAATCAGAATCATCAAAAGGTTGACCACGCTGAACAATGTTTCGTCGACGCCGCCATGTTTGCAAAGGGAAGAAGACTAAATGTGAAGACAGTCTGCCCACGAGAAGCTAGGCTTGCTGATCGCGTGGATCGGAGGCGGGCATCAAGTGATTCACATTTGCTGTTTCCGTCGGCAGTGTAATTATTTTGTTTTGCTCTTTTTTATTTTCGCGGACATAGTTATTTTTTCACGGCGAGGAAACTGTATTTTCGCGGAAATCCGCGATTTCGCTGACAATTGTCATGCCTACAGCATGGCCTGTTGACTACTCCAGATTCCTGGACAACGTGACAGCAGGTCGTGTCTGTGAGCTGTCAGGTCTTTTCCCCAGTGGGATATTCCTCACCACTGCTGTCTACCCTGCCCCCCACCCTGGAATCCTCCCCTGAACCCTTAACCACAGTACAGTTATATGCACTCAACCATGTCGACCCCAATGCCAGCAACTTGACCGGGTGACCCAGTTCACCTGCAGTGTATATTTGTACCTCTACCAAAGAGGTTATGAATTACCCTCGGTCCCTTACTCGGCAAAATAACTTTTAAAAATCAGAACGGATCCTAATAAAATTTGGTGCAAAGTCAGGGTTTCCCCCCAAGAAACAACGCATTAATTAAGAGAAATGTTATCCATCATTACGAAGTTGATGACGTGGAGACAGTACATGAAGGCAGCAGACGGGCATCTAAAGCTATAGGAAGATTTGCCCCCCCCCCCCCCCCCCCCGAGACTGTCTGTTGCCTCGATCCATTGGGAGTGCCTTGCCACCACAGGTCATGGAAGAGGAATTGTGGCTTCCTTGGTGGAGGTTTGCGCTCTCAGAGTGCTCTCTAGTTACCCTGGTGGAACCAACGTATCACGGCTGGTGTCTTTCAGTGACCCCCATGTTCTCTCTCTGCGCTTGAGAGGCTGGTGACGCTGTGTGGCCCAGAGTGGAGATTTTTCTAGGCGAGAATCTCGACCAACGTGTTTCTTGACTGGTGTGTGTGTCCTCTCGAGTGAGTACAAAATGAAGTCGAGTCGAACGGCGACACAAGTGGAAAACATATTTACTGAAATATATGCGCATGCGTGTCGTCTTGGCCTTTGCGCTGATCGAGGAAGGCAGGAAATTGTGCACGAGCGCCCTAAATCAGGTAGACTGATGTTTTTCTTATCTCTACTCGACCATATTGCAAGCTATTCGTTTCCTACAAGCGTTAGTGTCTTGGATAATGTATTTACTTGATGTTATCACGTATGGATTGTTTATTATTAATCAAACAAAAATTGTCCGATGCCGCAGCAGTTTTGAAGTCGAAATGTCGCTTACTAGTTACTACGGATTCTACTTAGCTACAACCGCCCCTTTTTTGACTCACATGCAAAGCAAAAGTGAGTCTATGTACTGAGCAGTGTCGTCCGTCCGTCCGGGCGGGCGTCCGTCCGTCCGTCCGTCCGTCCGTCCGTAAAAAACTTAAACGTTGGATTTTTCTCGGAGACTATTAAGTCTATCAACACGAAATGTGGCATGATGGTGTATGATGACAAGGCCTCAAAAAACATACATAGTGACTTGACCTTGCTTCAAGGTCAAGGTCACAGGAGCCATAAATGTGGTCTCAAAAACAGTCATTTTTCACATTTTCCCAATTTTTTCCCACGTTATTGAGAATGGCGACCTCAGCTACAAGTGGTATATAGGTCAAAGCAAGCCCTATCTATTGATACCAGTTTGGTTGACCTTGCTTCAAGGTCAAGGTCACATGAGCTCTTCAAAGTTGGATTGTATACATATTTTGAAGTGACCTTGACCCTGAACTATGGCAGATAACTGTTTCAAACTTAATACTTATGTGGGGCACATGTTATACTTTCATCATGAGACACATTTGGTCACATATCATCAAGGTCAAGGTCACTTTGACCCTTATGAAATGTGACCAAAATGTGGTAGTGAACCACTAAAATTGACTATATCTCATGGTAGAAAGTGCCAATAAGCACCATTGTGCTTCCTATGTCCTTGTTTCAGCTAGCTTCCGGAACAAGACAGGGCTGCCCTCTCTCTCCATACATTTTCAACATCATGATCGAAGTTCTCTCTATTTTGATCAGAAAAAGTGATTGTATTAGAGGTTTCCTACTCTTCGACACTGTAGTGAAGTTTACAGCTTACGCTGATGACGTGACTGTATTTCTAGTTGGAACAGAAAGAGACGTTACAGGTGCTTGCAAAGTGTTTGATTCCTTTGGCCAAGTATCAGGCCTGAAGGTGAACTATAAAAAGAGTGCAATACTCAGAATAGGGTCACTGAAAAATACCGCCACAGAATTTGCTTTAGAAAAGAACTTTACATGGACCTCTGAGGGGGTCAAAACGCTGGGTATACATTTTATAAATGATGAAACAAAAATGATTGAATCTAACATTGAAAACAGAAGTAAAGAAATAAACTCATTATTACAAAGATGGAAAAGACGAAATTTAACACTTATAGGAAAGATAACAGTGATAAAAATGTTAGCCCTCCCAGTTATTATATACCCCCTAACAACCCTCCCAGACCCACCAGATAAGACTTTGAAAGCAATCAATAAAGATCTTTTTTCTTTCCTATGGAGCAATAAACCCGACAAAATAGCGAGGAGAGTAATCATTCAGAATACAGAGAAAGGGGGTCTTAAGATGGTTGATCTACAAAGTTTCCTTACTGCAATAAAAGCATACTGGATTAGACGGTACATAAATGATAACAATAAATGCGAATGGAAAATCAGCTTTAGGCACTACTTGGAAAAGATTGGGGGTGACAACTATTTTAATTCGGTGCTTACGGAACATCATTTAAAGAAATACATTCAAAAAAAGAATTTGGTGTTTGATGTGTTAAAACACTGGAGCAAAATCGCGTTGACTACAAAACCAAGTGAGAATATCCTTGAACAGTCAATCTGGTACAATTCACATGTAAAACAAAGTAATGCCCCGATCGAATGTCGAAAATGGGCAAAAAAAGGAATACTACAAATTAAACACGTTATAAAAGAAAATAGAATAATCAGTTTTAATGAGCTAAAGGAAAGGCATAGTCTTGATATGGAAGACTGTTTCACATATCAGCGGGTAAAGCATGCTATCCCCTCAGCATGGAAGGACATTATTGCAAATAAGGAAAGAGGAAATGAGCTGGAACCTCTAATTAAACAAATTGCTAAGAGGTGCAAATGTACACGCTTCTTTTATCAAATCCTTCTCAAGAAAAATGATGTTAAATGCATAGGATCACAAGAAAGATGGAAAAGATCAGTTGAGGACGAGGCCATAGATTGGGAACATGCATATAAACTTGCATCAAAATGCACAATAGATACGATTGAAAAATTTCCAGTTTAAGTTTTTGCATCGTATAATTTCAACCAACACCTTTCTTCTCAGGATAAGAAAAGTATCATCATCTCTATGTGGATTTTGTTTGTGCAATCCAGAAACACTGGACCACGTGTTCTGGGAGTGTGAAGTGATTCAGGCCTTCTGGGCTGATTTACAATTGTATCTACAACGTCACACTCTTTCGATCAATATTAATAGAAAAACGGTATTCTTTGGAGATATTATGTCTGACGACGTTGGAAATCTTATAATATTCAGTGCCAAACAATATATATATATAATGCTAAATGTCTTGACTACAAAATTAGTATAAATACTTTTAGAAAAGTCCTACAAGCCACAGAAGATATTGAAAAACGAATAGCATTTCGGAACGACAAACTGCACATACATTTGAAAAGATGGTCGCCCTTCCTTCCATTGTAAAACCGGAATGTTAATGGAAAATACTCTTCTTTCTACTTCCCCTCCCTCCCTCCCCTCGTGCTCCCCCTGTACTCCCCTCCTTCCCTTTATCCCTCCCCCCGTTGTAGCCTCCCCCCCCCCCCCCCCAACCCACCATGATGTTAATATTCATGTCATGTAAACTTTTGTATTCCAAAGGAAAGAAGGTCCACCCGGGGACGGAGAAGGACCCCCACCCCCCGCACCACCCGAGCTTCAGGAGGCCCAAGAACCAGGAGCAGGTCACGCTCCAGCATTAGTACAGACAGCAGATACTACTCCACATAATGAAGTCTGAAATGTTGTGACACTTATTCCTTTTTTCAGCTCTCCCCTTAAATTTATGTGTTGTGTACTTCATTGGATAACAAACACACACTGTAGGGATGGTGCAGGACCGCAGTGTATTTTTGACTCTTATTACTTATATTGTGATATAGAAGTGAATGTTCCCAGAAAAAGATGAGGCGTCACACGTGACTCAATTGAAAAAGCTTAAGTGGGAGGACGTCAAGGTTCACGGCTTCAATACTGAGGAGTGTAAGAAGGCGTGGGTCGCCACCTACAAAGCAGTAAGTCAGAGTTGGGTTCTTTGTAAGTGTGAAGTGACACTGCTAGGTTATTTTAGAGTTAGGCACCCAAAATCAATTGTTTCTGGTCACCTGATGGACTCTAAATGTTGTCAATGACCCTACTCTTTTCTCTTTTTTTTTTTTTTTGACTCCCCCCTAAGAAAGACCTTGATAGTAGGACTTTGAACTTTTTCAGAGTTTATTGTAAACAATGGTCGACAGCATCGAATTTTCAAAGTTCGAATCCCCGATAGGGGACGTTCGTCTTGAATGAGCACCACACTGCATATGTCCGTCTCTTTCTCTGCAGCCGTGCCCTGGCTGCCTAGGAACTGGCTGTAAGTGTTGCTATGGCTGCAACGGTCGTGAGAAGATAGCATGCCCATGCTGTGATGGCAGCGGCCACCATTTGTAGCACGACCCAGTGACGGGTCTGAATGAAGAAGAGACTTGCCGCGGCTGTGGCGGCAAGTGCCATGACATGTGAGTGTGCTGCCATTGTAGGCACATACCAAAAAAGTAGTTATATACTTGTAGTTATGGTGAGCTGACCAATGCTTTAAAAAAAGGGGGTTGGGGGTTGGGGGTGGTGGTGGCGAAGGGCTGATACATAAAGGCAACAAGAAATGCTCATGAACATTTCCAAACCGTGATACATTATTCATCAGACCTTAGGCCTATGGATGAAGGACTTACAGAATCAAAATTTTTAACAACTGTAAAATGATTTATGTATACCTTGGCAAGGCAAGCATTCCTCTTTTGGTCATTCCAAAAGATTCTCTAGTATTGTTCCCTAATGTCCATCCTGGTCCCCTTGACAGTGTGATTCTTTCAGGTACTCGATTGCTAATACTCTCCCGAAGCCCTCTTGTGGTCATCGTCTTACACAACCCCATGATTAAACTGTTTTAACTGATCCTTGCAAACATTTCTCCACGTCTTTTAGAATGTTCAGGAAGATTATTCAAACGGCCTCTTGAGGAGTCCTCATCTGTCAACTACTACAATGCCTCACAAGATAAAACCAAGAACTCCAGACCACTTCCCACCTGAAAGATGTGGCGAGCTGAGAGAGACCAAACTG
This sequence comes from Theodoxus fluviatilis, assembly GCA_034096865.1. Lineage (NCBI taxonomy): Eukaryota > Metazoa > Mollusca > Gastropoda > Cycloneritida > Neritidae > Theodoxus > Theodoxus fluviatilis. The sequence goes on along the minus strand of JAWQFJ010035144.1, from coordinate 16,312 downwards.
GTACGGTGAGGCAATACCACGGAAGGCAGATGCGCCTTTAACAGCCACAGAATGAATTCCTTCTGGAAATCAAGTCCCTGCTGCCTGTCTTAAAGATCTGCCCCTTCATATCCACTATGTCACAAAAGCCTTGGATTTGATTTTAGTGGTACTGTTTAGAATGGCTGATGCTGCAGAAGCAGCAAGAATGGCTGCTGCAAAAGCAGCAGCAAGAATGGCTAAAGCAGAAGCAGCAACAGGTAATGCTGCTGCAGCATAATCACCAACAATGGCGGCATCTGCAGCAGCAACGAAAGGGCTACAGCAAAACAAATGGCTATAGCAGCAGAAGCAGCAAGAACTCCTGCTGCAAGAAAATCACAAACAGCATATGGTACAGCAGCAGCAGCAGCAGCAGCAGCAGCAGCAGCAGCACCTTCAGCAGCAGACCGTACAGCTGCAAGAACAACAGCAGGAAAGGAATGGCAGCCAGTGATGTCGATGATGTTTTCAGTGAGATGGCTCATTTTGAGGCAGGGGTGCAACAGTGCAGTGAGCTGAGTTCACAGTTCCAGTCATTTTGCAATCTACAGGACCGACTGTACACCTTCGTGGTAGATACACTGCACCACAAACAAAACAAGCTCTTTTCACTTTCTCCTCGTTTGAACCAACTGACCCGACCGGCGTGGAAATGAAACCAGGTCACCTAGCCAAAGAACCAATCAGGAAGCAGAAGACAAACGAGCCTTCAAAATTAACCAATGGGATGCAAGGGCACGTTTTCCTGTTTTGAAAGCGCTGACATTTTGCAAATGGAAATGCAGGTCATCTACACGCCGAGCATCCAAGTTCGCGCACTTCTATTTATAGCTGACGCGCGGAATACATTGTTGTCCTCGAACGCCAAGAAATATTCAAGATGACTGAGAAAGCCAAAAAGAGGGTCTGAAAATCTAACTTCTCTGCAGATGAAGTTCGAATTCTAGTGGAGGAACTGCAAGTGGAGCACATAACTCTGTTTAGCAGCCACAGCGCCACAGTGACGGAGACAGTGAAGAGGGAGATTTGGGAAAGGATCAGCACAAAGGTCAACGCCTGCGGGGTGGCAGTTCGAACTGTGAATGACTTGAAAGAGAAGTGGAGAGCCTTGAAAGGCGCTGTATTAAAGACGAGAGGAAGGCGGGAGGGGGGCCGGCTCCAGCGCCATCCTCTACATCATTGGGGAAAGGTCCAACTTGATCTGTGGTGTTACTGTTTTGTATCGTTATCATTCCACATGAATTAAAATATGCATTTCACTGCTCCATTCTGTAAACTTTCACATTATGATTTCATCCCCCAACCCCACCCTCCATCCCCACCCCCCATTCCCACCCCCCTTCCCCATCCCCCATCCCCACCCCACATCAACCCCATCCCCACCCCCCATCCCCCTCCCCACCCACCATCATCACCCACCTACCCACCCACCATCCCCACCTACTATTCCCACACCCCCATCCCCATTCCCATCCAATCCCTCCTCCCATTCCCTCCCCCCCCCCCCCATCCCCCCCTACCCTCCATCCCAACCCCACCCTCCATCCCCACCCCCTATCATCCCCATCAACCCCATCCCCACCCCCCATCAACCCCATCCCCATCCCCACCCACCATCATCACCCACCATCCCCACCCCTCCATCCCCACCCACCCCATCCCCACCCCACCCACCATCCCCACCCCTCATCCCCACCCCCATCCCCACCCTCCATCCCCACCCCCCATCCCCACCCACCCCATCCCCACCCCCCATCCCCAACCCCCATCCCCACCCACCCCATCCCCACCCTCCATTCCCATCCTCACCCTCCATCCCCACCCTCCATCCCCACCCCCCATCCCCACAACCCCATCCCCACCCCCCCATCCCCACCCGCCATCCTCACCTCCCATCCCCACCCATTATCCCCACCCTCCATCCCCACCCGGTCCCGGAAAATCCTGTTTCTTCGCAGAAGACGCCGCTGCCGTGCTCGGAAAAACAAAACGGCTAACATATTTACACGCGTTTAGGCCCTCTATCGGACCTCGGAGGTGCGATAACTTTATACGCGAAAATCCGTATAGGATAGGCTAACCAGATTGACGTGCATACCGATAACGCGATTAGTCCACTAAACGGACCGACGTCTGCAGGCCCAGGCTGTAGGGCCCGTGTAGCTAACCGCGTTTTAAGCTCTAAACGCGTTTATGCTAACCGCACGTTTTCCTGTCGTTTGCAGCATGTACAAATTGATTGAGAGTATCGCGCAAAGCACAGCCTACACTACATCTTTATTTTCTTTCTTTAAAAAATTAAATTCCATGACTTTCCATGACTTAAATTGAAATTCCATGATTTTCCAGGCCTGGAAAATAAAAAATCAAATTCCATGACTTTCCAGGTTTTCCATGACCTGTACGAACCCTGAAGAATCGCTGCTGCTGCAGGAGCAACAAGAATGGCCGCTGCAAAAGCAGCAGCAAGAATGGCTGCAGCAGCAGCAGCAACAATGTTTGCAGCATTAATTGCTGCTGCTGCAGCAGAATCACCAACCAATAAAACAGCAGCAGCAGCAGCAGCAGCAGCAAAACGAACGGCTCACCGTGTATGAGAGAAGGTGCTCGGAGTTCGTCTCACCGTGCATGAGAGAAGGTGCTCGGAGTTCGTCTCACCGTGTATGAGAGAAGGTGCTCAAAGTTCGTCTCCGGGATCCACTTCCGCTTGTATACCCCTGGCTACGGTGTTGTCTTTTGTGATTTTGTGTCGTATTGCAAGCGTTTTGTGCCCGACGTTTCGGGATGGGTTTTGAGCAGCGGTTGTAGTATTGGAGTGTCCCAGTGATAGTTTTTTTTTCAAACCATATCTGTGTTTTCAAGGCTTAATGTTTGGGTATGACTTGAGGTCTCCAGAACTATGTTGTCCGCGTCACGTTGAGGCGCTCGTGAGATTGTCTTGCTAACAGAGAATTGTAGTTCAGTCTCTATGCTTCACAAGATGTCCAAGGAGTGTCTCTTTTTTCTCTTTTTTTTAATCATTTCAAGATGGGCCATTTTGTCCCCAGCGATAGTGTATCAAACGACCCATTTCTAAACTTTACCACAAAAATTGCCCCAACCCCCCACCCTCCCACCAAGGACCTTAATAGAAGGACTTGGAACTTTTTCAGAGTTTCTTGTAAACAATGGTCGACAGCATCGAATTTTCAAAGTTCGAATCCCCGATAGGGGACGTTCGTCTTGAATGAGCACCACACTGCATACGTCCGTCTCTTTCTCTGCAGCCGTGCCATGGCTGTCAAGGAACCGGCTGTAAGTGTTGCTAGGGCTGCAACGGTCGTGGGAAGAAAACATGCCAATGCTGTGATGGCAGCGGCCACCATTTGAATCACGACCCGGTGACGGGTCTGAATGAAGAAGAAATCTGCCGCGGCTGTGGCGGCGAGGTTCATGGAACGTGAGTGTGCTGGCATTGTAGGCACATACCAAAAAAGTAGTTATATACTTGTAGTTATGGTGAGCTGACCAATCCTTTAAATAAAGGGGGTTGGGGGTTGCGGGTGGTGGTGGCGAAGGGCTGATACATAAAGGCAACAAGAAATGGTCATGAACATTTTCAAACCATGATACATTATTCATCAGGCCTTAGGCCCAGTGATGAAGGACTTACAGAATCAAAATTTTTAAAAACTGTAAAATGAATTATGTATACCTTGGCAAGGCAAGTATTCCTCCTTTGGTCATCCCAAAAGATTCTCTAGTATTGTTCCCTAATGTCCATCCTGGTCCCCTTGACAGTGTGATTCTTCCAGGTAAGCGATTGCTAATACTCTCCCGAAGCCCTCTTGTGGTCATCGTCTTAGACAACCCCCTGATTAAACTGTTTTAACTGATCCTTGCAAACATTTCTCCACGTCTTTTAGAATGTTCAGGAAGATTATTCAAACGGCCTCTTGAGGAGTCCTCATCTGTCAACTACTACAATGCCTCACAAGACAAAACCAAGAACTCCAGACCACTTCACACCTGAAAGGTGTGGCGAGCTGAGAGAGACCAAACTGGTACGGTGAGGCAAGACCACGGAAGGCAGATGCGCCTTTAACAGCCACAGAATGAATTCCTTCTGAAAATCAAGTCCCTGCTGCCTTTCTCAAAGATCTGCCCCTTCATATCCACTATGTCACAAAAGCCTTGGATTTGATTTCAGTGGTACTGTTTAGAATGGCTGCTGCATCAGCAAGAACTCCTGCTGCAAGAAAATCACAAACAGCATATGGTACAGCAGCAACAGCAGCAGCAGCAGCACCTTCAGCAGCAGACCGTACAGCTGCAAGAACAACAGCAGCCAAGAGAATGGCAGCCAGTGATGTCGATGATGTTGTCAGTGACATGTCTCACCATGTGGAGACTTTGCACTGGGCTCAAGCGCCACCATGAAACGAGAAATTTCCCAGATAATACAAGGGGCCTGCAGTTTGCCAGCCAGCTGGGGAAAGTGTGCAGACCAGTAGTGACTCCAGAGAGTCCTTCCTGACTGCCAACATGGGCAGCACCAGGGCAACCATCCTCGTACCCATGCCCCCTCAGCTCAGGAAGAACGCTGGAAGCAAAAGGTATCTGTCCAAGAAGGTACCTCTTAGATGGGCAATAAAGACCACGGCCAAGTCTCCAGGCACTGGGCTGTACATGTGTGTCTACTGTTGTGAGTTCTGATGCGACAGCAAGTTGGAGCTGTCTAACCACGTCATCAAGGGGCATCGCTACTGCTGTGGCAGATGCCGACTGGCTTTGCCTGATGAGACCACATTGCATGTGCATCGCCTGTAGCAGCGCCTGTCTGAGCTGCACCTCTGCTCGCTATGTTCCAAGCACCTCCTGTCTGCCAGGTTCTACAAGAACCACATCAAGGGTGCCAAGCATTAGATGCTGCTGCACTTGTGGCAAGCCACTCTCAACACGGTCATCACCCTCGGCCAGTATTCTGCCAACAGTTCTGGCACTCACGCAGCCAGCAGTTAGGTTGCCAGGTGGGACGGCACCGCCAGTGGTGGAGCTCCAGAGTCGGGCCCCACAGAGGACGTGACTGGGGTGGACATCGACCTTCTGGACATTGATCTGATGAGCATGGACCTGACCAACTCCTCCAGCCAGCTTCAGCAGTCAGCCTCCGCAGCCCCTTCCTCGGGCTCCAAGGCCCAGACTCCATTGAGGGTTGGAGAAAAGGGTGACGACCTTGAAGATGCTGGGAATCTGCAGGCTGAAGAAGCCAAACATGAGCAGACTGAGGAAATGCAGCATCAGCAGTGTGTGGGTGGATCCTACCAGCAACCTGCTGATGGCCAGTTTCTGCAGTCTTCTGAAGGACTTTATGCACAGAGGTCAGATGTGAATCTCTAGTTGCTGATTCAACCTGCATTACAAATGATCATCTGGTGACACTCTTGGAGTTTTGCTAGTGCTGTGTGTAATGAAGATTTACCTGGTACATTTACTTATTACTCATAATTACTTATATTATTATATTACTTTTTATTTATATTTATAGATTTACCTGTGCATAGTGAAAATTTACCTGGTACGTTGTCATGAGCTGCGTAAGTCATGCCAGAGCAATTTAATTTTCATACACCAAGTATGTTGCTGCTGACATCAATGACAAGGATTATCATCTACCCACAACCTGAGCTGTGATGGAAGTGAGATGAAGGCTGCAGGTAGGCAGGCTCCTCTGTGAGGAAGAAGGCGAGCGCGTTTGGCGCTTCCAACAGTTTATTAAATTTAAACTAAAGATGTACTGAAGTAAAAGAAATAATTACGATGAAGCCATGACGAATAAACCAGAGGAATGCAGCAAAGATGTTCGTCCCTAAGCAACTGAGACAATTCACGACTACGATCACAGTCAAACGTTCGATATGGTGTCCAACTCAAATGGTCACAGAGACAATAAACACAGTTTGAACAATCAATCAATCAACGAAATGCAAAAATAGCATCCAGAACGCGAGAAAAACCGTAGTGTTTTCTTTCTCTTACTTTTCCGTTGATTCTACTTTCTTCTTCTCACTGTCAAGCGACGCACACCGTTACTTTGTTGGCTTCAGGATTATTCAGTACGGTGTGGGACAGCAACATTCATATTTGCGTTCTGCCCATCACCTGAGAAATAGTATCTTGTACCTCAAGTCAACATCGACCTTGGCCAGGGTGCACAAAGCGGTCCGACCCTGCACTTGATATACCTGTTGTGAAGGTTCCAGAACGAACGGGAACACCGTAGCGCAATTGGGCTGTTTACATCAGCCTCTCTGCTAATCACCTCATGCCGTTGCTTGGTGTTGAGTCGGGCTAAATTTGTCTTGGCTGTGTCATGTGACGTTAGTCACGTTGCACCTAAAGCGTCAGAGTATATTCAAATTCGTTCAGGAAGCGTCTGGGACCTATGTAAACGGTATACAAACGGGACAAAGCGACAGAGAGAGAGAGAGAACACCGGAGAGCAGACATGACAGAGTTAAGGTGAGAGCTTAACTAGAAGATAAACGAGTCCTTCTTTGTAAGGAGTGAGTTCTCTGCGGCACTGCGCACAGAGTGAAGTTGTTAAGCCGAAGTTGTTTACTGATTGTCATCACTGTGTATCGACCAGTGCGTGAATAAAGTTGATTGAAAATGACCACCAGCGTTGTGAACTTCGACTTCCCGGCACAAGCTAGGAGAACCCCTGCACAACAGGATGTTCCCTCTCCCTCTGCCTCCTGCATATCCAGTGTGACGTCATTCTCGTCCTAATTGTTTTGGTATCTATGTCACATGGCAAGAGATCACAAAAATGAAGGCGTATAATTCAGCAGAGAAGCATTGCATTTGGCTACAGTAGCATTAGCTTGACCTGCACCATCCTATCCCATATTACCAAGACAGGTGAACTTCCAGGCGTAAACATTCCTGATGCTGGTTCCTCGTCCAAAGAAAACGGGGAAGAGTGCCGTAGGGATAGAAGCTTCACGCATCTACTCCCAGTGACTATTGTGTCAGCTAGGTAATTTGTCACCAGAAAGCTCATTGGTTGCAGTATGTCAGATGGGTGATAGAAATAGCTGTGACGTCTAGAAATAGCGTCATTTCTTCCAAACATTCCAAGAGAGATACAAGCCAAAGTCTACTGTGCATCCATGGACTGCTTCGTAATGAGATGCGCAGTGCTACTGTGCGGTAGCTCTATGGTATAACTGACTTCCTGAGTAGCAGAATGAATGGCAAACGGTGCCAAAGCAAGTTTCCCTGATGCAGAAAATCGAAGTTTGTCTTGTGTTCCCGACATATCTTTTGGTGACGTCGAGAAATTCATTACACAGAATTGTGGAAGTTCTGGATTAAAAGAGTCCCAGAGAGGATGCCAGTTCTTTGCTGAGGACTACATTTCCAGTGTTCGTGGTAAGAAAACAAAGTAGTCTCTTACCGGCTGACTCAAACCATCATCTGAAGTGTACCGATGCTTTAATTATTAGAAGAGCAGGCTAGTTATCTTCATCAAAGTCTTGAAACTTTCCAAGAAACATGCATTTACAGCATATATTTTATGTCGTCTAAGATATATGATTCATTATACGAGCTTGTGAATACTGCTCAGAACACGTAGAACTCTAAAACAGTGATCCATTCACCGTGCACTTACCTTATACAGTTTGAAATACATTTGTCATTTACATCTTTTACGAATTGTTTTTTGAGATGATCCCATCAAGTCACACCTTGCGTTATAAGTGTAGTAATGATCATTGTCACAGTGAATGTTAGTGACTGAATGTGGGTTTGTTTTCTTTTTTAGCTGTCCCCTTCCTGAAGGAAAAGGCTGTCATGTCACAGCACAGTGATTCAAGTTGGGAAGGCTCGAAGGAGCAAATCCTGACAAGCGACCTAAATCATCAAGGACAACCCCATCCAGGTACACTACTTTCAGGTTAAGCCCTCGAATGTGAGGCAGTGGATGTCGACCTTCTCTCAGTCCCATTTTAGTGTGGGAGTGTCCTTGCCCCCCCCACAGCCCCCCCCCCCCATCCCCCCCACCCCCCGGACACATCATGGAGACAGTCCAAGCCAGGGATACCTCCAGCGGAACGGCAGAGTAATCTTCAAGGAACTATCTGAATGCAAGGCGTTCGCAGCAGCAGAGCTGATGACCCACTTTCTGACTATGAAGGCCCGGATGCCACAAACTGGAGCTGGATTCAGTCCCTTCTGGGCAGAACAGTGCCGGAGCATGCTGGCCCAGATCCTGGTTGCGCCCCGAGGAGCTATGGTGTTACGAGTTGATTTGACAACCGGTGCCCAGGTTTTGGTCCCTGCCAACACCCTAGGGGTACAACACCTGACCCGGGAAGACTTTATCAGCTACTACTTACAGTCCTCGCTAGGGACTGAAGAGAGGTGCATTGAAGATGCCCAAAGCCTCCTGACTGTCTTCATTGCAGCATTTTCCAAGCAAGGCAATTGTACGCCCGAGTGGATACGCTCTCGCATTCGACAGATCAACAAAGACTTCACCAGCCAACTTGAGCTGAGCCGGACTGCCCTTCAGGAAACGTGGGAGAGAGTAGGAGAGCGAGTTGAGTTGGATCACGGCCAGTGGGAAGAGATGCACCAGAACCTGCCTATCACTATGACTCGTCTGAGAGTCACACTCGATCAGGCAAAGTATGGCGGCATGACCGCTATTACGATGGTTATCTCCACCATGATCGAAACACCAAACTTCCCGTGGAATCAGCGGTTCCAGGAGTGCGGTGAAGAACCCGCCATCATCCTGGCGCACGCCACTGCAGCTAACCTACCCTACCTAGGCTTTGTGAAGGACGCGGCCATGAAGGCGCCGATTCCCTCGGCAAACATGGTGAATACAGCCTACCTGTGCCTCCAACTTCAAGAGAAAGCTCTCGGGAACAACTCCATCAGAGCATATGCTGGACTTGCGGACAGGAACGTCAGGATGAAAGCCCAGGCAGACACCTGGGCGGCGGATTACGCTGCCCACTTGGTGGCCAACGCAGTGTCCTTTGCTGCGGCACTTGGGGCTGGGGTTGTGTTGCGTGAATAGCGACGAATGTTCTTAATCTAAAAGGATAGTTTAGGAACTTGAAATAGTTTCCGTTTACCGAGGGACTTTAGGAGGATTAGGATGCCTCGCTGGGAGAGAGAAAATCCCAGATACCTTTGCGAGATGACAAGAGACCTTTGATCGATGATGCGCGAGTAAATTTTGACGTCACGTCTAGCGGTTGATCATTCATCGCTAGATTGTAGAAGCGTTGGGACGTGTCGGCTGATCGCTCTGAAGAGCCGCCGTCTGTAAAGTTTGGACTGTGGAGTCCACACTTACTCATGCTCATGTGTTGAGCTGTGTGTGTTTAGGCGTTGGACGTGGAAGCATCACGGCCTGAATTTTTGAGGTAAGAGCGAGCAAGTGAATGAGTTAAACTGCTGGGTGCCTCCGTAATCTAAGTGAAGGGAATTCGGATTGAGATTTGTGACTGATTGGAATTTGTCGACCGTGTGGGTGGGTTCGAGGGAGGATTGCATTGTCTTTTTCTCAAGGTGTTTGGGAGAGTCAGAGTGATAGACTGCTCTTTGTATTGCAGGCTGAATACTGAATGATGAGGAATAATGAATGATGAGGAATACTCAGACCTGCCAACCCACCATCATGCCAAAGAGTAGCATCCAGAGCTATTTGGAGTAGCATTGAAGGAATAGGCGTAGCGGGGTGGAGGGTGGGGGGTGGGGAGAGATAAGGCTGTGAGGTTGGCTTGATAAGCTGACCCGGTGGCGTGAAAGCGGGTTGGGGGGGGGGGAGAGATAAGGCTGTGAAGGCGGCGCGATAAGCTGCGCTGGCGGCGTGAAAGCAGGGGGGGGGGGGGGGAGATTCTCCATCGCGGTCAAAAGTTCAAGCACGCGGGAAAAGAGTAGTTTTTATGGACAAGCGTAGCAGCGTAGCAAGCATGTCGAAAGCGTAGCATTTTGGCAGGTCTGAATACTGAATGATGAGGAATACTGAATACTGAATATTGAGGAACACTGAATGAATGCTGCTAATTACTGCTACCACTAAACTACTGCTGTAGTTTGCCGCAACGGTTTCCTACTGGTTTGAGAGCTATTGAGTCAACTGGGAAGTTGAAAGTGGTACCGTTCCTCCTTCTCGTTCGCCTGGGTTGATACGCTTCTATTGAGAGAAGATATCGTTCACCTGTGTTGAGATGGGTCTGCCAGTTTGCCTGCCAGCCTACTAATCAGCCTGCCTGCCAGCCTGCCTTCCAGCCTGCCAGCCAGCCTGCCTGCCTGCCTGCCAGCCAGCCTGCCTTCCAGTGGCCTGCCAGCTCAACTGCCAGCCATCCTTAGCCCTAGTCTATGGAGAGACGAGGGCTGGGCGAATTCCGTCGCCAAAGACGTCGTAGTCAGCAAGCCACACGGTTGATCGTACCTGCATCGTTCTGCAGGGAGTTTTGGGAGTTTCTACTCGATGTGAACTTCCAGCGAGCGATAGGACGTTTGGAGAGGTGTTTCTTCGAAACGGGTAAGAGGATCTGACTTCTCCCTCTCTTCGTCTAGGCTCGGTTCTCATCATCGTTGTTTTAAGCGCTGGGTGCTTAACAAGACTTTGTTGAACATTGAATGGCTGAAGACGGTTTCCTTATGGGAGAAGTTAGTGCAGATTTGTGGAGTAAATTCGAGAAAGTGTTGTCGTTATCAGACGTGGCACCGTTGATGACGTATCCAAAGTGAGACCTTGATTCCGTAAGGGAATTTTCTTCTCAGAAGTCGAGAGTTTTAATGAGTGGTTAGATGTCTTGTATTGGAGACGCTACCCTCCTTTCTGTCTGAGACAAGAGCTTAATTGGTGTGTGAGCTAATTCGTTTCCAGTTCAATCTTATTGTAAAGTAGTTAGATTATTACTTTCTTCAGGGGAATCCTAGCCGGGGTTGGGTTATTTGTTAAAAATAAAAATTACTGTATCATTTATCTCCCAGTGCCCGGGTTTTCATTTATCATGTTGTTTTACTCAGTGATCTCAGGAATGTGGTGATGGGGTTTTGTTGAAAACCTCCCCCTTGAGTCATTAAATTTATTTAATGACATTATAAAAAAAACAAGGTTAAATAACAAAAGTAAAAATAGGCCACAGGTTGGGACACCGGGTTGGGTGACCCCTTTGCTCTAGTATGGGATCTGATCCCCGCCTAGGCCTAGCGGCGTGGCCCAGTCCCGCCGTTTTGAGACCCAACCGCCTATGTATTAATGTTGGAACGGGGGTCTGACTCTTGCTCCGCTATCGGAGCTCTCCTCTCAGGGAAAACTAAAGACATATAAGGGATGTGGTGAAATACAAATAGCTGTGACGTCTCGAAATAGCGTCATTTCTTCCAAAGATTCCAAGAGAGATACAAGCCAAAGTCTACTGTGCATCCATGGACTGCTTCGTAATGAGATGCGCAGTGCTACTGTGCGGTAGCTCTATGGTATAACTGACTTCCTGAGTAGCAGAATGAATGGCAAACGGTGCCAAAGCAAGTTTCCCTGATGCAGAAAATCGAAGTTTGTCTTGTATTCCCGACATATCTTTTGGTGACGTCGAGAAATTCATTATACAGAATTGTGGAAGTTCTGGATTAAAAGAGTCCCAGAGAGGATGCCAGTTCTTTGCTCAGGACTACATTTTCCAGTGTTCGTGGTAAGAAAACAAAGTTCAAACCATCATCGGAAGTGTACAGATGCTTTAATTATTAGAAGAGGAGGCTACTTATCTTCATCAAAGTCTTGAAATTATTAAAACAAAACATGCATTTACAGCATATATTTCAATTCGTCTAAGATATATGATTCATTGTACGACCTTGAAAATACTGCTCAGAACACGTAGAACTATAAAACCGTAATCCATTCACCGTGCAATTACCTTTTACAGTTTGAATACGTTTGTTATTTACATCTTTTCGAATTGCATTTGAGATGATCCGATCAAGTCACACCTTGAGTCATAAGTGTTGTAATGATCGTTGTCACGAATATAACAGGGTGGAAAAGAAAAACTTTACTTTGTTGACTTCGCTTTCTCTGCATGAGCCTTCCTATTTTCCAGTGGTCAGTTGCCCACTCAGCGATTTCTAGCCTGATTTCATTCCTTTATCTTTCCCTTATCTCTTCCTCATGGACACTCCTATTGTCAGTCAGTGTGGAGACCAGTGTAATGGGATTTATAAATTTATATTTAATTGTTGTTGATAAGATTGAGATTTATTAGAGAGCATGAAGACAGAGAGATAAATCGTGTTGTGTTGTGTGCGCGCAGACTGGCGGGTCTAACTCGGTTCTTGTGTTCTTGTGTTAGATTTGAAGCCTTTCCTGTGGAGGTTGACGTCATTGAGATACATCACATGTTTGTTTATTACGAGAGGTGGGGAGAAAGATTTTTCTGGGCGGTTGGTTGAGAGCTGCAATCAGTAAGTACTCATGTTTGCCAACTGTATTAATAAAATGGATATAACGGGAACCGACTGACTCTATACCCTCTGTGCTCCTACCGCCCAACACTTGGGAGGCAGGGGAAAAGTTCCCGACTTGCAAAACGTAGCCCAGCAGCGAAAGTTGCTGGTGCAGCTACACGGTGAATGTTAGTGAGTGTGTCTGGATTTGTTTTCTTTATTAGCTGTCCCCGCCCTGAAGGAAAAGGCTGTCATGTGATTCAAGTCAGGAAGGCTCGAAGGAGCAGATCCTGACAAGCGACCTAAATCAGCAAGGACAACCCCATCCAGGTACACAAGTTTAAGGTTAAGTCCTCGACCGTGAGGCGGTGGATGTCGGACGTCCCTCAGTCTCATTTCAGTGTGGGAGTGTCCATGCTGGTGGGCGAGGATCACCCCTACCATCCCCCCCCCCCCCCCCCTCGGGACACATCATGGAGACAGTCCAGGCCATTCCTCGGGACCGTCTTCTGCTTGAGTTCAGACGCCCCGGCTAGACCCCCGAACTCCACTCAAGGCACAGACCAGTACATCATTAGCAGGGTCCAAGGAATGAAAGACCCTGATCGCCAACGTGCTCCGACAGACCACCGCGAATGCACGTCGGTTCTTCAGGGAGCAGTAGGTCCCAACAGTAAGGGAACGAGGTAAGCCAGGTAAGTCATAGTGTACCTCTAACCTCTTAATGCTTTCCACTCACCATGTTTGTGGTAACAATAGTTAGGATAATGAAAATTGTTTGTAAACGATAATGAATATTTTCTGTAAACTTAACTCACACTCTCGAAATGATTGAACGTAGCTAGGGAAAACTTGTTTGTTCCCCCATTATCATACATCTAATTGTTATGGCTAGTTAATCACCAGATGACCTGCGACATCCTATCCCATGATACATCCCAGCCGGGTGAACCTACAGGCGTTAAATTCTTTATGCTGGTTCCTCGTCCAAAGAAAACAGGGAAGAGTGTCGTAGGAATGGAATTTGGGGTGTTAACTCCCCATGACTCGGGGTGGCAATGTAACTTGTCACCCCATAGCTCATTGGTGGCAGTATGTCAACTGGGTTGTATAAAATGTAATAGCTGTGACGTCTAGGGACAACGTCATTTGCCTCCCAAGAGATTCCAGATTAGCAGTAAACTTGCAAGTCCCACTGCCATTCCGAGCCGAAGTATATTCGCCGCCAACGCATCGCGGTGAGTATGTCGGCCCGGACGGGTGTGGAACCGTGGCTCTGCTGAGATTGACCTGCAGGTGAGCCGTCTTTGCCCCCCCCCCCCCCCCCCCCCCCCCCCGTTCCCACAGGGACCGCCCCCGCAACATGTTTGAGGTTTTTAATTCAGTGTGACTAGACTCATGGTTACTAGTCATCTAAGGCATTCTTACTTTGGTGACCTCCCGCAGTACAAGTGGAGACAGCTTCTCTGGAAATTGTTTGAGTTGGTGAAGAATGCCAAGGGATTTTGTACATTATGGGTAGCTAAAGAATCGTGTAGTGATAGAATCGTGTAAGATTGTTGGCGCTTGCATAGAGGATGACGTCATAGCAGAAGTCGAAACTTGTCGTTGAACAAACGTGTTCGTTGAAGGAGAGAGCTTATTTTCTACCATGTCCCTGCAGTACTGGTAAGAGTCTGTCCATGTGACTAAGCGTGAGTGAGATCGCCACTAGAAGAAGAAGGAAGAAGGTGAGAGCGTCAGAGCGCCGAGGGAGCGCGCTAAGATATAGCTTGTGAGAAGCACGGGAGAGCTTGTACGGCTGATGTGGAGCCGAGCGCCCCGAGTAGCCGCTGCAATGCGCACTAGTGATCGCTGTGTTTGTTATCCCAAGTCTTGGAATAAACACCTTGTAAGTTAACACACCGCCTGAGTCCAAGCTTCCTACTTTCCTGGCGCAAGCTGTGACAAAACCCAAGTGCAGCAGACCACGTGCACGAAACGTCGTACCACCGAGCAGTGACACTGGAGTCTGGAGGCATCGGAGAGGTCAGAGGTCTTTAGTGTTCAGTAACATTTGATTCTTTTTCAGCTTTTCACCATATCTAATCACGTTGAAATTACAGACCTGTTTACCCCCAAAAACCCTTATGAGGAAGATTTGATAAATAATCAGAAAAATGAGGAAGGTTTTGATCTTCAAGAGGAAGATTCTTGTTCACACATTATCATACCAAAATGAAAAGAAAAACACACTCACCGTTTTATGAACTCGCAGTTTCCTTAACTGAAGCCTCCATAGAATGGGTACAAAATTTGTCACTGTCAAAGCACAATCACCAGTTTTTTTCACACTTGTCTTGGTCACAAAGGATTCACACATACACACACACTCTCTCTTCACACACACACACACATCACTGGAATGGCTTCAGTTCATTTGTTGAGGCTCAAGTAGTAAGCACTCTTGAGCTGCTTCAGGGTGGCATCATCAAACTTCTTTCCACTAGCTGGCTGCATCTTCAGCACCATCAGAGCCTCAGTGGTGTCCTGGTGCAGGGAGCTGCGCTGATCGGTGCAGGTCTTTCTCACCATGGAAAACACCCTCTCACAAGGGGCACTAGAGTGGGGGATGGTGAGAATGCCCTTCATCACTCTGCTCAGATTAGGAAAGTCTTTTGCCAAGAGGGTCCAGACTCTGTCAATCCTCTCCCCTTCCATGTCCATGTGCTCCAGATGTCTGCCTTGGTACTTGCAGAACTCTTCCAAGATGGTGTCTTCATCACTGTCACCTTTTAGGATCGGAAACTTCTCCAGAAAGAAAGTCAGTTGGGAAGTGGTGACTTCCTTCCTCTGGTCTGGGTTGAGGACAGTGGCATTGATGAGCACTTTGTCATCAAAGGGCAAACTGCTGAGCAGGTAGGTGCAGACAGCACTGAAGTACTGCCTGACATCCTTGTAGAAGTCAACAATCCGCTCTTCTCTGAGGTGATGTTTCTTTGGATTGTTGATCATTTCCCTTGCTGCAGATCCTATGAGCAGGTCAGTATCTGCCTTTTGATTCTCAGGAAGCTGGAACTGGACCTTTTTCACATCAATCTGGTCAGCTGCTTTGGGTAGGATGAATCTGGAGTACAAGTCCTGCAGCAGCTGGCAGAGACTAGGCCGCAGCAGGTGGATGCTTGGCTCCTCTTTCTGAAGCCCCACCAGAACCTTGTCATATACATTCAGTGTGTATTTCAGAAACACACAGTACAGATGGTTTGTGGGAGACTTGAAGAAGTCGAAGATTTTCTCTGCCTTCTTGGCTGCTTTGGAAGGTTTGCTGCCACTTTCAGCAAAGGCCTTTTTCTCTTTGCTGAAAAAGTGCTTCAGGGGATCCCAGTTGTGAAGGAGACGTTCCAAACATCTTTTGATGCTGAGCCATCTTGTGCAGACATGCTTGATAAGCTTGCGCTGTTCAACATCATATAGGTCCTGCAACTCCTTCAGATCTGTCTGCCTGTTCACACTTCGCTGGAAGTAGTAAAAGACGTCAATCAGGGTGTCTTCAATGGGTGGTGACAAGCACTCAGCACCTTTCTTTGCACCAATATGTACTAGATGCAAGCAGCACCTAGCAACATGAAGGTTGGGCTGCTTCTCTTGTACAAATGTTGCAACTCCTTTATGAATGCCGGTCATCACTGCAGCATTGTCGCAACCCAGCGCCATGCAGTTCTTCCAAGTGACTTGTTGCGTGTCGAGCTCACTGTTTATCACCTCAAAGATGTTCTTTCCAGTGGCTTTATCATCACATGTGGGTAGAGCCAGGAGCTCAGGATTTACGAGTCCATCTTCCCCTTCAATGGTG
>JAWQFJ010035143.1:15000-16694 GCA_034096865.1 Theodoxus fluviatilis | reverse complement strand
TCCTCTCAGTGCCCTCTCCTCTCAGTGCCCTCTCCTCTCAGTGCCCTCCCTCTCTCCTCTCAGTGCCCTCTCCTCTCAGTGCCCTCTCCCTCAGTGCCCTCTCCTCTCAGTGCCCTCTCCTCTCAGTGCCCTCTCCTCTCAGTGCCCTCTCCTCTCAGTGCCCTCTCCTCTCAGTGCCCTCTCCCCTCAGTGCCCTCTCCTCTCAGTGCCCTCTCCTCTCAGTGCCCTCTCCTCTCAGTGCCCTCTCCTCTCAGTGCCCTCTCCTCTCAGTGCCCTCTCCTCTCAGTGCCCTCTCCTCTCAGTGCCCTCTCCTCTCAGTGCCCTCTCCTCTCAGTGCCCTCTCCTCTCAGTGCCCTCTCCTCTCAGTGCCCTCTCTCAGTGCCCTCTCCTCTCAGTGCCCTCTCCTCTCAGTGCCCTCTCCCTCAGTGCCCTCTCCCTCAGTGCCCTCTCCTCTCAGTGCCCTCTCCCCTCAGTGCCCTCTCCTCTCAGTGCCCTCTCCTCTCAGTGCCCTCTCCTCTCAGTGCCCTCTCCTCTCAGTGCCCTCTCCCCTCAGTGCCCTCTCCTCTCAGTGCCCTCTCCTCTCAGTGCCCTCTCCTCTCAGTGCCCTCTCCTCTCAGTGCCCTCTCCTCTCAGTGCCCTCTCCTCTCAGTGCCCTCTCCTCTCAGTGCCCTCTCCCCTCAGTGCCCTCTCCTCTCAGTGCCCTCTCCTCTCAGTGCCCTCTCCTCTCAGTGCCCTCTCCTCTCAGTGCCCTCTCCTCTCAGTGCCCTCTCCTCTCAGTGCCCTCTCCCCTCAGTGCCCTCTCCTCTCAGTGCCCTCTCCTCTCAGTGCCCTCTCCTCTCAGTGCCCTCTCCTCTCAGTGCCCTCTCCTCTCAGTGCCCTCTCCTCTCAGTGCCCTCTCCTCTCAGTGCCCTCTCCTCTCAGTGCCCTCTCCCTCTCAGTGCCCTCTCCTCTCAGTGCCCTCTCCTCTCAGTGCCCTCTCCTCTCAGTGCCCTCTCCTCTCAGTGCCCTCTCCTCTCAGTGCCCTCTCCCCTCAGTGCCCTCTCCTCTCAGTGCCCTCTCCTCTCAGTGCCCTCTCCTCTCAGTGCCCTCTCCTCTCAGTGCCCTCTCCTCTCAGTGCCCTCTCCTCTCAGTGCCCTCTCCTCTCAGTGCCCTCTCCTCTCAGTGCCCTCTCCTCTCAGTGCCCTCTCCTCTCAGTGCCCTCTCCTCTCAGTGCCCTCTCCTCTCAGTGCCCTCTCCTCTCAGTGCCCTCTCCTCTCAGTGCCCTCTCCTCTCAGTGCCCTCTCCTGTCAGTGCCCTCTCTCAGTGCCCTCTCCTCTCAGTGCCCTCTCCTCTCAGTGCCCTCTCCTCTCAGTGCCCTCTCCTCTCAGTGCCCTCTCCTCTCAGTGCCCTCTCCTCTCAGTGCCCTCTCCTCTCATCTCCTCTCAGTGCCCTCTCCTCTCAGTGCCCTCTCCTCTCAGTGCCCTCTCCTCTCAGTGCCCTCTCCTCTCAGTGCCCTCTCCTCTCAGTGCCCTCTCCTCTCAGTGCCCTCTCCTCTCAGTGCCCTCTCCTCTCAGTGCCCTCTCCCTCAGTGCCCTCTCCCCTCAGTGCCCTCTCCTCTCAGTGCCCTCTCCTCTCAGTGCCCTCTCCCCTCAGTGCCCTCTCCTCTCAGTGCCCTCTCCTCTCAGTGCCCTCTCCTCTCAGTGCCCTCTCCTCTC
>JAWQFJ010035143.1:0-5000 GCA_034096865.1 Theodoxus fluviatilis | reverse complement strand
GAGACGCACGCACAGAGAGACGCACGCACAGAGAGACGCACGCACAGACAGACGCACGCACAGAGAGACGCACGCACAGAGAGACGAGACGCACGCACCGAGAGACGAGACGCACGCACAGAGAGACGAGACGCACGCACAGAGAGACGCACAAGGAGACGAGACGCACGCACAGAGAGACGCACGCACAGAGAGACGCACAAGGAGACGAGACGCACGCACAGAGAGACGAGACGCACGCACAGAGAGACGCACGCAGACAGAGACGCACACAGAGAGACGCACGCAGACAGAGAGACGAGACACACGCAGACAGAGACGTACGCAGAGAGACGCACGCAGACAGAGAGACGAGACGCACGCAGACAGAGACGCACGCAGAGAGACGCACGCAGACAGAGACGCACGCAGAGAGACGCACGCAGACAGAGAGACGAGACGCACGCAGACAGAGACGCACGCAGACAGAGACGCACACAGAGAGACGCACACAGACAGAGAGACGAGACGCACGCAGACAGAGACGCACGCAGACAGAGACGCACGCAGACAGATACGCACGCAGAGAGACGCACGCAGACAGAGACGCACGCAGAGAGACGCACGCAGACAGAGAGACGAGACGCACGCAGACAGAGACGCACGCAGAGAGACGCACGCAGAGAGACGCACGCAGAGAGACGCACGCAGACAGAGAGACGAGACGCACGCACAGAGAGACGCACGCAGAGAGACGCACGCAGACAGAGAGACACTCGTGCACTGAGTTTTGATGCGTGACCGGAACACTCCCCGCAGTATGTTTTGTTTGCTTTGTATGTAACTTGTAAGGTTTTAGCACTAGCTGTAGGTGTAAATATGGTCAGTTATTAATATAATTGGTGAATTTAGTTGTCATGAAACTTTGTTTTGTGCTTTAATGCCATTTTCTTGTCATAATCTTACACGTTACATTACGGCGAATGCGGGGAAGTTGATCATGCACTCATCGACTCTATCAGTCTATGATCGGGAATTTTCTGTCCTCGTCTGACCAGGGAAACGAAATAGTCAATTCAAGCCAGAACTAAACAATTATCTGCTGCCACTCATTGGAGCATTACAAGAAACATTATATCACACTAGCTCGATCGTCTGCTGGCGTAGTGGCTACAGTTTGATCGTGTTCGTCTCCTAGGTATGAACGGTGTGGTTTATTTGAGTACTAGCTGTAAGTGTAAAAATGGTCAGTTGTTAATATAACCGGTGATTTTAGTTGTAATGAAACTTTTTGTGTGATTTAATGCCATTTTCTTGTCATCATCGACCCGATCTTACAAGTTATGCGTTACGCCGAGTGCGGGCAAGTTGATCACTCATCGACTTGATGATAGTGAATTTTCGGACCTCGCCAGACCAGGGAAACGAAATTGTCAATTCAAGTCAGAACTAAACAGTTATCTGCTGCTACTCATTCGAGCTTTACATGACAGTACTGTTTTCCACCCCCACATACATGTACTTTGAGCGATCTAGTATTCAGTGCAGTCGCTTCGAGAATGCAACCGGAACTAGGTGGTTCTACCTAACGCGTTGTTTTTCGACAGAGAGCGCCGAGGATAACTCCTCCTGGGTACGTTAATGAGAATGTCCTATACAGCAAAGATGAAGGCGGACGTCAGGCTGGCTGGCACATGCTGAGGCACTGAAATGATTGTCAACACCTCCGGCTCGTGATTCTGAAGACAAACAACAGTCTGTGTCTAGGGGCTATTGCACACACCAGGCGATGCCTACGTCATTCTCTCCGTATGAACACAACACAGAATCAAAACATCGAGGAGTGGAGGAAGGAATTAATATTGAATTTAATGAAGGAAAATGTACTTTCTAGCCTGATGGAAATCGACTAGACAGCAGAAAAAACAATGCTGCTTGCTCTCATTATCCCACAATTGAACAACTCCAGACAGAGCCAGATCAAGTTGAATTGTCAATCAAGTCAATCAAAAATGTGGGAACAAACGGTTTGATCAGGAATATAATACAATACAATACAATACAATACAATACGATACGATACGATACGATACGATACGATACGATACGATACGATACAATACAATACAATACGATACGATACGATACGATACGATACGATACAATACAATACAATACAATACAATACAACTTTATTTATCCCACAACAGGCAATTCAAGAAATACACTTTATGAGGCAGCAATACAAATATTCAAATAATAATCATAATAGAAGAATACAAAACAATAATGTGATGGGATAATTGCATATGATAGGAAACAGCACACTCGCACGCACATACACTCCCTGCAAACCTCAGCCTCCACAGCACATCACAGGCAACACCAACACAAGCAAATATGCACAAAACAAGCAAAAACATCTCACATCACAATCATCACCACACGCACCACATACCAGCAAAATGCAGTCAAAGGGAAACATTCCACCAAACACAAGTGGGAGAAAATCCAAAGCAACAGCACCAACTAAACCTAAGACCACAGCGAAAACAACAAAACAAAACAACAAGAACAACACATCTAACTAACTATTCAAAAGTCTGACGGCATGTGGAATAAAATATTTAGAACCTCGGTTCCCTTTAAAAGGAGGCACAGAGTATCGGCGTCTAGATGGAAGCAAAGAGAACTCTCTCCTCAGACAGTGGTCCGGAATTTCCTAAATTCTCACCGCTTTCCTCAAAATTTGCTGATCACAGAAATAGGAAAGGTCTCTCTGCTTTACTCCAATGATCTTGGAACAGACGTTGACAATAGCATTTAAACTGTTTCTATCCTTAACGGTCAAGCTGTTGAACCAACAAACAAACGAAAAAGTCAACAAACTTTCAATAAAGGACTGATAAAACAAGCAGAGGATTTTCGTGTCGACAGAAAATGATTTCGGTTTTCTCAACAGGTGCATTCTTTGGTGACACATTTAACGATTGTGTGTGTGTGTTTACATCCCAATTCAGCTGACTGTCAAAAACTGTACCCAAATACTTGTAAGTATCAACAACGTCCACCTCCTCACCATGAATGACACTGGGATGAGTAACATCTTTCTCTCTTCTAAAATAAAAAATAATCTCTTTTGATTTTGACACGTTTAGTTTCAAAACGTTGTCATCGCACCAATCTACAAAATCTGAGAAGGCAAGACCATGATCGTTTTCTGGGCCCTGAAATAGAGACAACAAAGCAGAGTCATCCGCAAACTTCGCTAAATGACTACATTCCCGAATGCTTCTGCAGTTGTCTCTGTACAAAATATATAGCAAAGGTGACAACACACAACCCTGTGGAGAACCTGCACATGTGACAACAATGTCAGAAAAACAGCCGTTCACACAAAATCTCTGTTGTCTCTCCACCAACAAATCCAAAATCCACAGAACAAAATGATCGGAGAGCTTGAAATCAAATTTGAGGGTTTTTTTTCACAAGAATGTGTGGTTGCATTAAATTAAATGCAGAAGAAAAGTCTGCAAAAATGAGGCGTGCATGAGCCTTAGGCTTTTCTAAGTGCTTCTATAGGGTATTAAGAATGAACAGATTGGCGTCCTCCACCCCCCTCCCAGCCCTGTAAGCAAACTGCAGTGGGTCAAGACACTTTTCAGTGACATTCAAAACCAGAGCCTTTATGATTTTGTCCAATATTTTCATCACAAGTGATGTTAGTGCAACAGGCCTAAAGTCATGAAGCTCATACCAGTTTGACTTGTAGTCCGAAGTCCAAGAATCCAGTAAGGAAAACGCTCAATTCACAAACACACAGAAACAGCGTTCTCACAGTTCATAGTCCGATGCAGGCAATTTTCACACCTCCTGGAGACAAGACGAAAACAGTCTCTGAAGGGAGAGGAGTAAGCACAGTCTCTAGACGAGAGTGAAAACGATGAAGCATAGCTGAAGATAGACATCAGTTGGAAGAGTCCAGGCGAGAACGATAAGTAGACATCCAGTATATTTCACTAGAAGATGGCGTTCAAGTGAAGGGGTCTTCTCCCAACTTCACTAGCTTGGAGCGGGCAGACAAGTACCCGAGCAGAGCAAGCAGTAAACACGAGCGCTCTAACACAGCCAAGGCCAGAGCAAGCAGTAAACACGAGCGCTCTAACACAGCCAAGGCCAGAGCAAGCAGTAAACACGAGCGCTCTAACACAGCCAAGGCCAGAGCAAGCAGTAAACACGAGCGCTCTAACACAGCCAAGGCCAGAGCAAGCAGTAAACACGAGCGCTCTAACACAGCCAAGGCCAGAGCAAGCAGTAAACACGAGCGCTCTAACACAGCCAAGGCCAGAGCAAGCAGTAAACACGAGCGCTCTAACACAGCCAAGGCCACGGAAAAGCGGGTCTACCGACTGTGGGCCCATTTCGGCCTCTGAAGCGGCTGCTTGCATGAAATGGCACTGAGGGTCCGCCCGCAACCCAAGTTATGGTCTTTTGCCTCGCAAAGCATGCTGGGACAGCTAAGTGTTAATTAAGACCAATCAAAGTACGATACAGGCATTCACTTGAGAACAACATGGCGGACTTCCCAATGTACCAGCAGTTGTAGGATCATGCTTGGTTGCGCCTAACTAATATACATCTAAATAAAGTCCTTCTTTTAACATAATTTCTATCAAACGCTCTTCATGGTGCGTTTCTCGCCTTTAACAACAACAGGAGGAGGAGTCTCAAACTCCACAGCCATGAAGGTTTACTATGGATTCCAACAGTGAACCGTCACAATGGAACTCTAAGCCATTTGTCATCTGTGAAAAGTTTGTGACTATGGATTTTATTTCTCCTGACATTTCTGTCTAAATTCGCGTGCAGCAGTGATGCACAATTTTCTATTGTACTAGAAACTACTTTCAAACATACACAAGAACGAACACGCACACATACACACACAATAACGAACACACACACATACACACACGCACACACACAAACACACACACACACACACACACACACACACACAC
>JAWQFJ010035142.1:0-22158 GCA_034096865.1 Theodoxus fluviatilis | reverse complement strand
AATACGGCATCATCAATTGATCTATCGATAGCTGCCGATGCTTTCGCTAACTGTTCATCAAAAACTGGTGTTTCAGTTTGCCGTTTCAACTCTTCCACCTTGCTACTGTCCCAACAAAGTATTACGCAAGGTTTACTGGGCTCTTCACACGGTACTCTAGCTGGTGGAGGCCCCAGTACAATTTCGACAGGCATGTGATGTGATTCTACCCGGTTGCCAACACGCAT
Source organism: Theodoxus fluviatilis (assembly GCA_034096865.1). Taxonomy (NCBI): domain Eukaryota; kingdom Metazoa; phylum Mollusca; class Gastropoda; order Cycloneritida; family Neritidae; genus Theodoxus; species Theodoxus fluviatilis. The sequence goes on along the minus strand of JAWQFJ010035142.1, from coordinate 21,931 downwards.
GTCTATAGTGAAAGGAAGGTAGCCGGCTATCACAATACAATAGTCAATAACGCTATCTCCATGTGGGGATATGTAGGTGAACCGGCCCTCCCTGTCACTGTTAGTGCATCCATTTAATATTGTTGCATGATGTACTTTGCAAAAACTCTTTAACATTGACCCAAAAGTGTTCACGTTCTTGTCCTGTGACATTCGAGGGGATCTGAAATTAGTGCAGACACACGGTGACGTAAAGTCACCAGAGTCTTCAGAACTCTCACCATCCTCTGTGTGAAGATCCCAGGACGCAGTTCTTGCGTTCATATCTCCACACATCACAATTGCTGACCGCGGGTATCTTTCCTGGAATTTCAGGATAAGGTCATCCAGCACTGTGATGCACGAAGATATATTTTTCCCTTTGTAGTAGGGCGAGTCAAGTGGAGGGACGTATATGCACAATAGAATAGTGTCTTCTAAATACGGGGTGCAGATTCTGAGAGCCAGGATAGTGTCACTATCAGTTTCAAGGCTTGTTGCATAAAATCCGAGTGTCTTTTTCACCAACATCATTACTCCTCCTGATCTTCTGCCTTGCGAAGACAGTTTTATACCAGGGGAGTGCAAAATTATATAGTCATTAAAGTAAATACTGAAATCAAAGTCTGATGAAGTAAATGTCTCCGTCAGACAACACACATCGAAACTGTGAATGTATGCCAGAAATCCTGACTCCGACATTTTCGAGGACAGTCCTTCAACATTCCAGCATACAATCTGCACAGTCGACCGGGAATCATTATCTAATCCATTCTCTCTGTAGGCTGAACGTAGCAATGGGCAGTGGCCACCCCGTCAGGGATGTATCACATCACTTTCGGCCTCACGTGTTGATGCAGATGTGCCACGCAACCTGCCATGCCACACGGAGGAGGATGAGTCTGAAGCCTCTTGCTGTTTGCTAGAACTTCCCACCTGCGCCACTTCTGGCACTACACTCCCATCCACCGTGGGCTCTGAAGCGGCGGACCCCGAGTTCCTAGTCAGCCACTCATTTATGGTCTTCTGGATTGTCTTGCAGGATGTTGACTTTCGCGTAGGCTGGCTTTAGAGAGAGAGAGAGAGAGAGAGAGAGAGAGAGAGAGAGAGAGAGAGAGAGAGAGAGAGAGAGAGAGAGACTGGCAAAGGGGAGAATGGAGCTGGAAGAGCGAGTTGATTAGGCTGCCTTTCATTCTGGCTTTTCTTCCCTGCCAGTCCCTGTCAGCTTGTCGGCTGCCGCTAATGAGCTTCCAATCATATCTACCGTTAAAATGAAAGAAAATAATTCCAAGGACGACAGTCTGTTTGCGTCTCCTTTCATTCTGGAAATGGCGATGTGCGTTTTGTACCTTGTTGTGCGAGCTCACGAGAGTTATTTCCAGATCAATGGATCGTTAAGCCTTTAGAAATATCACCGACATAATCATGTTGATCCGCTGAACGTTAAGGCGTCACGATTTCAGGCGAGCCTGAGTGACTGTCATGCCCATTTTTGATTCGAGGTGTAGGCGTAATATACTTCTTGGTGAGCACGACTCGAAGCCGACATCTCGAAGACATCTCTGGAAACAAAGTTCACCCCATCTGAATTATTTCATTTAAGGCTGAATGACACCGCCTCATGCTCGGAGTAAAATACAACGTCACTACTTACGTCGCACTGTAGGACTTGGTACACTGAATGGTGCGCGTGACGTCAAACGGTTTTGGCTCTTCCATAGGGTTAAAATCGTCGAGAGTTTTTTTTTGTCTCTCCGTTACAGAATTTCACTCTTAACTGAAGGAAAAGGATCAGATTACATCAAAATATGGTTAAAGTAAGTGATTCGCAAAATAATTATCCTTCTGCATTAGGCTCAAACCGCCAGACCTATCTCCAACGAGACCCACTGATGGCTACTGCGAACACTTTTCTACAGAGTGCACAGATACATTAGTAAGTACTGGCTCTACGTCCACCCTTTGGAGATCACTTCGAAACTTCTGTGATTCGTTACCACGTAAAGGGCCACTGATCTACAAAGTACTTTGACACGCATTCTCGACACTCCTGGACGACGAGAACTGACGTAGGTTTTGCATTTTGCTTAGGAACGTGGGCTCTTGTTTCATGCCAAATCTACCGCCGCGCTCGACATCGATCTATCGATCCCCAGATAAGTACAGTGACTCCACACGTGACTGAAACGGGAAACGCAGGATTCATAGTTGGCAACGATCACATAATACTACGTTGTGGTCAAAATACGCATGATTAATCTATTTAAAGGAAAACACAATGCTTCATGATATGATGACGATAAGAGGCACACTTTGCACAGCGCAACAACAACAACAACATACAACAATAACAAACAACAGCCTATTCTCAAAGACCATTACCATGAACAAAAACAAAGCAAAAGCAACAACACATTAAAAGCGATGATGACGACGACGAGGACAACGAAAACAATAATAACGACACGTTCATTCACAACAGCGTCACCATATCTGAAATAAAAGACATCTGCAACAGCCAGAACAAAACAACAACGATGAAAACTGCGTTGTCTACAACAACGACGACGACAACAACACCAACGACGACAACAACAACGACGACAACAACAACGACGACAACAACAACAACGACGACAACAACAACGACGACAACAACAACGACGACAACAACAACGACGACGACAACAACAACGACGACAACAACAACGACGACAACAACGACGACGACGACAACAACAACGACGACAACAACAACGACGACAACAACAACGACGACAACAACGACGACAACAACAACGACGACAGCAACAACGACGACAACAACGACGACGACAACAACAACAACGACGACAACAACAACGACGACAACAACAACGACGACAACAACAACAACGACGACGACGACAGCAACAACGACGACAACAACGACGACGACAACAACAACAACGACGACAACAACAACGACGACAACAACAACGACGACAACAACAACAACGACGACAACAACAACGGCGACAACAACGACGACAACGACAACAACAACGGCGACAACAACGACGGCAACGACAACAACAACGACGACGCCGACGACAACAACGACGACAACAACAACGACGACAACAACAACGACGACAACAACGACGACGACAACAACAACAACGACGACAACAACAACAACAACAACAACAACGACGACAACAACAACGACGACAACAACGACGACGACAACAACAACAACGACAACAACAACAACAACGACAACAACAACGACGACAACAACAACGACGACAACAACAACGGCAACAACAACGACGACGACGACGACAACAACGACGACAACAACAACGACGACAACAACAACGACGACAACTACGACGACAACAACAACGACGACAACAACAACGACGACAACAACAACGACGACAACAACGACGACGACGACAACAACAACGACGACAACAACAACGACGACAACAACAACGACGACAACAACGACGACAACAACAACGACGACAGCAACAACGACGACAACAACGACGACGACAACAACAACAACGACGACAACAACAACGACGACAACAACAACGACGACAACAACAACAACGACGACGACGACAGACAAACAACGACGACAACAACAACGACGACAACAACAACGACGACAACAACAACAACGACGACAACAACAACAACGACGACAACAACAACGACGACAACAACAACGACGACAACAACAACAACGACGACAACAACAACGGCGACAACAACGACGACAACGACAACAACAACGGCGACAACAACGACGGCAACGACAACAACAACGACGACGCCGACGACAACAACGACGACAACAACAACGACGACAACAACAACGACGACAACAACGACGACGACAACAACAACAACGACGACAACAACAACAACGACAACAACAACGACGACAACAACAACAACGACAACAACGACGACGACAACAACAACAACGACGACAACAACAACAACGACAACAACAACGACGACAACAACAACGACGACAACAACAACGACGACAACAACAACGACGACAACAACAACGGCGACAACAACGACGACGACGACGACAACAACGACGACAACAACAACGACGACAACAACAACGACGACAACTACGACGACAACAACAACGGCGACAACAACAACGACGACAACAACAACGACGACAACAACAACGACGACAACAACAACGACGACAACAACAACGACGACAACAACAACGACGACAACAACAACGATGACAACAACAACGACGACAACAACAACGATGACAACAACAACGACGACAACAACAACGATGACAACAACAACAACGACGACAACAACAACGACGACAACAACAACGACGACAACAACAACGACGACAACAACAACGACGACAACAACAACTACGACAACAACAACGACGACAACAACAACGACGACAACAACAACGACGACAACAACAACAACGACGACAACAACAACGACGACAACAACAACGACGACAACAACAACGACGACAACAACGACGACGACAACAACAACGACAACAACAACAACGGCGACAACAACAACGACGACAACAACGACGACAACAACAACGACGACAACAACAACGACGACAACAACGACGACAACAACAACGACGACAACAACGACGACAACAACAACGACAACAACAACAACGACGACAACAACAACGACGACAACAACAACGGCGACAACAACGACGACGACAACAACGACGACGATGACGACAACAACAACAGCATCAACATCGACATGGGCTGCATTGATTTAATCCTCACTCTCCTTTCAACATGGCAACATGGCATGAAGCAAGCACTCTTCACCCGACTGCCGCAGCTGTCAGCCTTTCTTCCACTCGGAACTGCGTCTGAAATTCCTTCCAAGCACCACCAATCTTCCTCCCCACCCCCTTCCCAACACTCACCCTCCTCTCTATACCCCTCTCACTCCCTCTTCTCTATACCCCTTCCACTCCCTCTTCTAAATACCCCTCCCACTCCCTCTTCTCTATACCCCTCTCACCCCCTCTTCTCTATACCCCTCCCACTCCCTCTTCTCTATACCCCTCTCACCCCCTCTTCTCTATACCCCTCCCACTCCCTCTTCTAAATACCCCTCCCACTCCCTCTTCTCTATACCCCTCTCACCCCCTCTTCTCTATACCCCTCCCACTCCCTCTTCTAAATACCCCTCCCACTCCCTCTTCTCTATACCCCTCTCACACCCTCTTCTCTATACCCTCCCACTCCCTCTTCTAAATACCCCTCCCACTCCCTCTTCTCTATACCCCTCTCACCCCCTCTTCTCTATACCCCTCCCACTCCCTCTTCTAAATACCCCTCCCACTCCCTCTTCTCTATACCCCTCACACTCCCTCCTCTCTATACCCCTCCCACTCCCTCTTCTCTATACCCCTCCCACTCCCTCTTCTAAATACCCCTCCCACTCCCTCTTCTCTATACCCCTCACACTCCCTCTTCTCTATACCCCTCCCACTCCCTCTTCTAAATACCCCTCCCACTCCCTCTTCTATATACCCCTCCCACTCCCTCCTCTCTATACCCCTCTCACTCCCTCTTCTCTATACCCCTCCCACTCCCTCCTCTCTATACCCCTCCCACTCCCTCCTCTCTATACCCCTCCCACTCCCTCTTCTCTATACCCCTCCCACTCCCTCTTCTGTATACCCCTCCCACTCACTCCTCTCTATACCCCTCCCACTCCCTCTTCTCTATACCCCTCCCACTCCCTCTTCTCTATACCCCTCCCACTCCCTCTTCTCTATACCCCTCTCACTCCCTCTTCTCTATACCCCTCCCACTCCCTCCTCTCTATACCCCTCCCACTCCTCCTCTCTATACCCCTCCCTCTCCCTCCTCTCTATACCCCTCCCACTCCCTCCTCTCTACACCCCTCACACTCCCTCCTCTCTATATCCATTCCACTCCCTCCTCTCTATACCCCTCCCACTCCCTCTTCTCTATATCCCTCTCACTCACTCCTCTCTATACCCCTCCCACTACCACCTGTCCCCCTTCCTCTCTGAGGGCAGGCGACTAGGCAGGCGCGTGTAGTGCCACAGAGGTGACTACGCCTGAAATAACCAGGACATCGGGGCATTGGTGCCATTCTTTGACGTCAGGCTCTGTTGACATAGGGGCAAACGAGTAGAGGTAGGGGAGTGTGTGTGTGTGTGTGTGTGTGTGTGTGTGTGTGTGTGTGTGTGTGTGCGTGTGTGTGTGTCCGTGTGTGTGTGTGTGTGTGCGTGTGTGTGTGTGTGTTTGTTAGAGGGATGGGGGGGGGGGGGGGGGCGAAGGGGATGGGGTGAATGGGGAGAGAAGGACACTTCTGTGAAATGTCCCCATGCCTGCCCAAGGCTGCTATTACCAGCTGCTTTTCCCTCCCGCTGGGGGGAATGGGGGGTAAGGAATGGGGCGGTGGGGGGGAGAATGATGTTGGTGGAGGGTGGTTAGGTGGAGGGGGCACCCCAGCAGTGCGGTGTGTGGGCGAAATCCACAGGAGATGGGAAGGCGTGGGCGTCGAACATCGATGATTGGGGCGGAGGGAGAGGAACAGGATGGAATTGGAATAAAGAGTCCGCAGGGACTGTATAGAGTGCCTGCAGGAAATGTACGGTAGTGTAGATGGGTGTGCATGGTGATGTAGAGAGGTGTGCAGGGGGGTGTAGAGGGGTGTTCATGGGGAGTGCAGAGGGGTGTGCAAGGTGGGTGTGGAGGGGTGTGCATGGTGGTGTAGAGAGGTGTGCATTGTGATGTAGAGAGATGTGCATGGGGGTGTAGAGGGGTGTACAAGGCGGGTGTAGAGGTTTGTGCATGGTGGTGTAGAGAGGTGTGCATGGGGGGTGTAGAGCGGTGTGCATGGTAATGTAGAGAGATGTGCAGGGGGATGTAGAGGGGTGTGCATGGGAGGTGTAAAGGGGTGCAGGGGAAATGTAGAGAGGTGTGCAGGGGGGGTTGTAGAGGGATGTGTAGAGGAGTGTGCAAGGCGGGTGTAGAGGGGTGTGCATGGTGGTGTAGAGAGGTGTGCATGGTGATGGAGAGATATGTGCATGGGGGTGGAGAGGGGTGTGCATGGTTATGTAGAGAGGTGTGCATGGGGAGTGTAGAGAGGTGTGCGTGGGGAGTGTAGAGGGGTGTGCGTGGCGGGTGTAGAGAGGTGTGCATGGTGATGTAGAGAGGTGTGCATGGTGATGTAGAGAGGTGTGCATGGTGATGTAGAGAGGTGTGCATGGGGGGTGTAGATGGGTGTGCATGGTGATGTGCATGGGGGTGTAGAGGGGTGTGCATGGCGGATGTAAAGGGGTGTGCTTGGGAGGTGTAAAGGGTTCAGTTGGAATGTAAAGAGGTGTGCAGGGAGATGTAGAGGGGTGTGCTTGGTGATGTAGAGATATGTGCAGGGAGATGTAGAGGGGTGTGCTTGGTGATGTAGAGAGATGTGCAGGGAGATGTAGAGGGGTGTGCTTGGTGATGTAGAGATATGTGCAGGGAGATGTAGAGAGGTGTGCAGGGAGATGTAGAGGGGTGTGCTTGGTGATGTAGAGAGATATGCAGGGAGATGTAGAGGGGTGTGCTTGGTGATGTAGAGAGATATGCATGGCGGATGTAGAGGGGTGTGCTTGGTGATGTAGAGAGGTGTGCAGGGAGATGTAGAGGGGTGTGCTTGGTGATGTAGAGAGGTGTGCAGGGAGATGTAGACGGGTGTGCTTGGTGATGTAGAGAGATGTGCAGGGAGATGTAGAGGGGTGTGCTTGGTGATGTAGAGAGATATGCAGGGAGATGTAGAGGGGTGTGCTTGGTGATGTAGAGAGATGTGCAGGGAGATGTAGAGGGGTGTGCTTGGTGATGTAGAGATATGTGCAGGGAGATGTAGAGGGGTGTGCTTGGTGATGTAGAGAGATGTGCAGGGAGATGTAGAGGGGTGTGCTTGGTGATGTAGAGATATGTGCAGGGAGATGTAGAGGGGTGTGCTTGGTGATGTAGAGAGATGTGCAGGGAGATGTAGAGGGGTGTGCTTGGTGATGTAGAGGGGTGTGCTTGGTGATGTAGAGAGATGTGCAGGGAGATGTAGAGGGGTGTGCTTGGTGATGTAGAGAGATGTGCAGGGAGATGTAGAGGGGTGTGCTTGGTGATGTAGAGAGATGTGCAGGGAGATGTAGAGGGGTGTGCTTGGTGATGTAGAGAGATGTGCAGGGAGATGTAGAGAGATGTGCAGGGAGATGTAGAGGGGTGTGCTTGGTGATGTAGAGAGATGTGCAGGGAGATGTAGAGGGGTGTGCTTGGTGATGTAGAGAGATGTGCAGGGAGATGTAGAGGGGTGTGCTTGGTGATGTAGAGAGATGTGCTTGGTGATGTAGAGAGATGTGCAGGGAGATGTAGAGGGGTGTGCTTGGTGATGTAGAGAGATGTGCAGGGAGATGTAGAGAGATGTGCAGGGAGATGTAGAGAGATGTGCAGGGAGATGTAGAGGGGTGTGCTTGGTGATGTAGAGAGATGTGCAGGGAGATGTAGAGGGGTGTGCTTGGTGATGTAGAGAGATGTGCAGGGAGATGTAGAGGGGTGTGCTTGGTGATGTAGAGAGATGTGCAGGGAGATGTAGAGGGGTGTGCTTGGTGATGTAGAGAGATGTGCAGGGAGATGTAGAGGGGTGTGCTTGGTGATGTAGAGAGATGTGCAGGGAGATGTAGAGGGGTGTGCTTGGTGATGTAGAGAGATGTGCAGGGAGATGTAGAGGGGTGTGCTTGGTGATGTAGAGAGATGTGCAGGGAGATGTAGAGGGGTGTGCTTGGTGATGTAGAGAGATGTGCAGGGAGATGTAGAGGGGTGTGCTTGGTGATGTAGAGAGATGTGCAGGGAGATGTAGAGGGGTGTGCTTGGTGATGTAGAGAGATGTGCAGGGAGATGTAGAGGGTGTGCTTGGTGATGTAGAGAGATGTGCAGGGAGATGTAGAGGGGTGTGCTTGGTGATGTAGAGAGATGTGCAGGGAGATGTAGAGGGATGTGCTTGGTGATGTAGAGAGATGTGCAGGGAGATGTAGAGGGTGTGCTTGGTGATGTAGAGAGATGTGCAGGGTGATGTAGAGAGATGTGCAGGGAGATGTAGAGGGGTGTGCTTGGTGATGTAGAGAGATGTGCAGGGAGATGTAGAGGGGTGTGCTTGGTGATGTAGAGAGATGTGCAGGGAGATGTAGAGGGGTGTGCTTGGTGATGTAGAGAGATGTGCAGGGAGATGTAGAGGGGTGTGCTTGGTGATGTAGAGAGATGTGCAGGGAGATGTAGAGGGGTGTGCTTGGTGATGTAGAGAGATGTGCAGGGAGATGTAGAGGGGTGTGCTTGGTGATGTAGAGAGATGTGCAGGGAGATGTAGAGGGGTGTGCTTGGTGATGTAGAGAGATATGCATGGGGGTGTAGATGGGTGTGCATGGAGATGTAGAGGGGTGTGCTTGGTGATGTAGAGAGATGTGCAGGGAGATGTAGAGGGGTGTGCTTGGTGATGTAGAGAGATGTGCAGGGAGATGTAGAGGGGTGTGCTTGGTGATGTAGAGAGATGTGCAGGGAGATGTAGAGGGGTGTGCTTGGTGATGTAGAGAGATGTGCAGGGAGATGTAGAGGGGTGTGCTTGGTGATGTAGAGAGATGTGCAGGGAGATGTAGAGGGGTGTGCTTGGTGATGTAGAGAGATGTGCAGGGAGATGTAGAGGATGTGCAGGGATGTAGAGGGTGTGCTTGGTGATGTAGAGAGATGTGCAGGGAGATGTAGAGGGGTGTGCTTGGTGATGTAGAGAGATGTGCAGGGAGATGTAGAGGGGTGTGCTTGGTGATGTAGAGAGATGTGCAGGGAGATGTAGAGGGGTGTGCTTGGTGATGTAGAGAGATGTGCAGGGAGATGTAGAGGGGTGTGCTTGGTGATGTAGAGAGATGTGCAGGGAGATGTAGAGGGGTGTGCTTGGTGATGTAGAGAGATGTGCAGGGAGATGTAGAGGGGTGTGCTTGGTGATGTAGAGAGATGTGCAGGGAGATGTAGAGGGGTGTGCTTGGTGATGTAGAGAGATGTGCAGGGAGATGTAGAGGGGTGTGCTTGGTGATGTAGAGAGATGTGCAGGGAGATGTAGAGGGGTGTGCTTGGTGATGTAGAGAGATGTGCAGGGAGATGTAGAGGGGTGTGCTTGGTGATGTAGAGAGATGTGCAGGGAGATGTAGAGGGGTGTGCTTGGTGATGTAGAGAGATGTGCAGGGAGATGTAGAGGGGTGTGCTTGGTGATGTAGAGAGATGTGCAGGGAGATGTAGAGGGGTGTGCTTGGTGATGTAGAGAGATGTGCAGTGAGAGTGTAGAGGGGTGTGCTTGGTGATGTAGAGAGATGTGCAGGGAGATGTAGAGGGGTGTGCTTGGTGATGTAGAGAGATGTGCAGGGAGATGTAGAGGGGTGTGCTTGGTGATGTAGAGAGATGTGCAGGGAGATGTAGAGGGGTGTGCTTGGTGATGTAGAGAGATGTGCATGGGGGTGTAGAGGGGTGTGCTTGGTGATGTAGAGAGATGTGCAGGGAGATGTAGAGGGGTGTGCTTGGTGATGTAGAGAGATGTGCAGGGAGATGTAGAGGGGTGTGCTTGGTGATGTAGAGAGATGTGCAGGGAGATGTAGAGGGGTGTGCTTGGTGATGTAGAGAGATGTGCAGGGAGATGTAGAGGGGTGTGCTTGGTGATGTAGAGAGATGTGCAGGGAGATGTAGAGGGGTGTGCAGGGAGATGTAGAGAGATGTGCAGGGAGATGTAGAGGGGTGTGCTTGGTGATGTAGAGAGATGTGCAGGGAGATGTAGAGGGGTGTGCTTGGTGATGTAGAGAGATGTGCAGGGAGATGTAGAGGGGTGTGCTTGGTGATGTAGAGAGATGTGCTTGGTGATGTAGAGAGATGTGCAGGGAGATGTAGAGGGGTGTGCTTGGTGATGTAGAGAGATGTGCAGGGAGATGTAGAGGGGTGTGCTTGGTGATGTAGAGAGATGTGCAGGGAGATGTAGAGGGGTGTGCTTGGTGATGTAGAGAGATGGGCAGGGAGATGATGAGGGGTGTGGCTAGGTGATGTAGAGATATGCAGGGAGATGAGAGGGTGTGCTTGGTGAGTGAGAGATAGTGCAGGGGAGTAGAGGGTGTGCGGGGATGTAGAGAGATGTGCAGATCGGGTGCGCCCGTCTGTTCCGCTAGCTCCGGGGGTGTTGGAGGGAGCCGAGGAGTATCGGCACATAGCGCTACTAGCACAAAGCACACCCCATCTACAGCGCCGGTCACAGATCCGACAGTCACCAAGCACACCCCTCTACATCTCCCTGCACATCTCTCTACATCACCAAGCACACCCCTCTACATCTCCCTGCACATCTCTCTACATCACCAAGCACACCCCTCTACATCTCCCTGCACATCTCTCTACATCACCAAGCACACCCCTCTACATCTCCCTGCACATCTCTCTACATCTCGCCAAGCACACCCCTCTACATCTCCCTGCACACCTCTCTACATCTCCCTGCACATCTCTCTACATCACCAAGCACACCCCTCTACATCTCCCTGCACATCTCTCTACATCACCAAGCACACCCCTCTACATCTCCCTGCACATCTCTCTACATCACCAAGCACACCCCTCTACATCTCCCTGCACATCTCTCTACATCACCAAGCACACCCCTCTACATCACCAAGCACACCCCTCTACATCTCCCTGCACATCTCTCTACATCACCAAGCACACCCCTCTACATCTCCCTGCACATCTCTCTACATCACCAAGCACACCCCTCTACATCTCCCTGCACATCTCTCTACATCACCAAGCACACCCCTCTACATCTCCCTGCACATCTCTCTACATCTCCCTGCACACCTCTCTACATCACCAAGCACACCCCTCTACATCTCCCTGCACATCTCTCTACATCTCCCTGCACACCTCTCTACATCACCAAGCACACCCCTCTACATCTCCCTGCACATCTCTCTACATCACCAAGCACACCCCTCTACATCTCCCTGCACATCTCTCTACATCACCAAGCACACCCCTCTACATCTCCCTGCACATCTCTCTACATCACCAAGCACACCCCTCTACATCTCCCTGCACATCTCTCTACATCTCCCTGCACATCTCTCTACATCACCAAGCACACCCCTCTACATCTCCCTGCACATCTCTCTACATCACCAAGCACATCTCTCTACATCACCAAGCACACCCCTCTACATCTCCCTGCACATCTCTCTACATCACCCTGCACATCTCTCTACATCACCAAGCACACCCCTCTACATCTCCCTGCACATCTCTCTACATCACCAAGCACACCCCTCTACATCTCCCTGCACATCTCTCTACATCACCAAGCACACCCCTCTACATCTCCCTGCACATCTCTCTACATCACCAAGCACACCCCTCTACATCTCCCTGCACATCTCTCTACATCACCAAGCACACCCCTCTACATCTCCCTGCACATCTCTCTACATCACCAAGCACACCCCTCTACATCTCCCTGCACATCTCTCTACATCACCAAGCACACCTCTCTACATCTCCCTGCACATCTCTCTACATCTCCCTGCACATCTCTCTACATCTCCCTGCACATCTCTCTACATCACCAAGCACACCTCTCTACATCACCAAGCACACCTCTCTACATCTCCCTGCACATCTCTCTACATCACCAAGCACACCTCTCTACATCACCAAGCACACCTCTCTACATCTCCCTGCACATCTCTCTACATCACCAAGCACACCTCTCTACATCTCCCTGCACATCTCTCTACATCTCCCTGCACATCTCTCTACATCTCCCTGCACATCTCTCTACATCTCCCTGCACATCTCTCTACATCTCCCTGCACATCTCTCTACATCTCCCTGCACATCTCTCTACATCACCAAGCACACCCCTCTACATCTCCCTGCACATCTCTCTACATCACCAAGCACACCTCTCTACATCTCCCTGCACATCTCTCTACATCACCAAGCACACCCCTCTACATCTCCCTGCACATCTCTCTACATCACCAAGCACACCTCTCTACATCTCCCTGCACATCTCTCTACATCACCAAGCACACCTCTCTACATCTCCCTGCACATCTCTCTACATCACCAAGCACACCCTCTACATCTCCCTGCACATCTCTCTACATCACCCAGCACACCCCTCTACATCTCCCTGCACATCTCTCTACATCACCAAGCACACCCTCTACATCTCCCTGCACATCTCTCTACATCACCAAGCACACCCCTCTACATCTCCCTGCACATCTCTCTACATCACCAAGCACACCCCTCTACATCTCCCTGCACATCTCTCTACATCACCAAGCACACCCCTCTACATCTCCCTGCACATCTCTCTACATCACCAAGCACACCCCTCTACATCTCCCTGCACATCTCTCTACATCACCAAGCACACCCCTCTACATCTCCCTGCACATCTCTCTACATCACCAAGCACACCCTCTACATCTCCCTGCACATCTCTCTACATCACCAAGCACACCCCTCTACATCTCCCTGCACATCTCTCTACATCTCCCTGCACATCTCTCTACATCTCCAAGCACATCTCTCTACATCTCCCTGCACATCTCTCTACATCACCAAGCACACCCCTCTACATCTCCCTGCACATCTCTCTACATCACCAAGCACACCCCTCTACATCACCTCTCTACATCACCAAGCACACCCTCTACATCTCCCTGCACATCTCTCTACATCTCCCTGCACATCTCTCTACATCACCAAGCACACCTCTCTACATCTCCCTGCACACCTCTCTACATCACCAAGCACACCTCTCTACATCTCCCTGCACATCTCTCTACATCACCCTGCACACCTCTCTACATCTCCCTGCACATCTCTCTACATCACCAAGCACACCCCTCTACATCTCCCTGCACATCTCTCTACATCTCCCTGCACATCTCTCTACATCTCCCTGCACATCTCTCTACATCACCAAGCACACCCCTCTACATCTCCCTGCACACCTCTCTACATCTCCCTGCACATCTCTCTACATCACCCTGCACATCTCTCTACATCACCAAGCACACCCCTCTACATCATCCACTGCACACCTCTCTACATCACCAGCACACCTCTCTACATCTCCCTGCACATCTCTATACATCACCAGCACATCCTCTACATCTCCTGCACATCTCTCTACATCCCAAGCACACCTCCTCTACATCACCCCTGCACATCTCTCTACATCTCCCTGCACATCTCTCTACATCACCAAGCACACCCCTCTACATCTCCCTGCACACCTCTCTACATCACCAAGCACATCTCTCTACATCTCCCTGCACATCTCTCTACATCACCAAGCACATCTCTCTACATCTCCCTGCACATCTCTCTACATCACCAAGCACATCTCTCTACATCTCCCTGCACATCTCTCTACATCACCAAGCACACCCCTCTACATCTCCCTGCACATATCTCTACATCACCAAGCACACCCCTCTACATCTCCCTGCACATCTCTCTACATCACCAAGCACACCCCTCTACATCTCCCTGCACATATCTCTACATCACCAAGCACACCCCTCTACATCTCCCTGCACATCTCTCTACATCACCAAGCACACCCCTCTACATCTCCCTGCATATCTCTCTACATCACCAAGCACACCCCTCTACATCTCCCTGCACATCTCTCTACATCACCAAGCACACCCGTCTACATCTCCCTGCACACCTCTCTACATCACCAAGCACACCACTCTACTTCTCCCTGCACACCTCTCTACATCACCAAGCACACCCCTCTACATCCGCCATGCATATCTCTCTACATCACCAAGCACACCCCTCTACATCTCCCTGCATATCTCTCTACATCACCAAGCACACCCCTCTACATCTCCCTGCACACCTCTCTACATCTCCCTGCACATATCTCTACATCACCAAGCACACCCCTCTACATCTCCCTGCACATCTCTCTACATCACCAAGCACACCCCTCTACATCTCCCTGCACATCTCTCTACATCACCAAGCACACCCCTCTACATCTCCCTGCACATCTCTTTACATTCCAACTGAAACCCTTTACACCTCTCAAGCACACCCCCTCTACACCCGCCATGCACACCCATCTACACCCCCATGCACATCACCATGCACACCCATCTACACCCCCCATGCACACCTCTCTACATCACCATGCACACCTCTCTACATCACCATGCACACCTCTCTACATCACCATGCACACCTCTCTACACCCGCCTTGCACACCCTGCTACACTACCCACGCACACCCCTCTACACCCCCCCATGCACACCTCTCTACATCACCATGCACACCCCTCTGCATCCCCCATGCACATATCTCTCCATCACCATGCACACCTCTCTACACCACCATGCACACCCCTCTACACCCGCCTTGCACACTCCTCTACACATCCCTCTAAAACCCCTCTGCACACCTCTCTACATTTCCCCTGCACCCCTTTACACCTCCCATGCACACCCATCTACATCCCCCTGCACATCTCTCTACATTACCATGCACACCGCTCTACACCCCCCATGCACACCTCTCTACACCACCATGCACAAACCTCTACACCCGCCTTGTACACCCCTCTACACCCCCCATGCACACCTCTCTACATCACAATGCACACCTCTCTACAACCGCCATGCACACCCCTCCACACCCACCTTGCACACCCCTCTGCACTCCCCATGCACACCCCTCTACACCCCCCTGCACACCGCTCTACACCCCCCATGCACACCCCTCTACATTACCGTACATTTCCTGCAGGCACTCTATACAGTCCCTGCGGACTCTTTATTCCAATTCCATCCTGTTCCTCTCCCTCCGCCCCAATCATCGATGTTCGACGCCCACGCCTTCCCATCTCCTGTGGATTTCGCCCACACACCGCACTGCTGGGGTGCCCCCTCCACCTACCCACCCTCCACCAACATCATTCTCCCCCCCACCGCCCCATTCCTTACCCCCCATTCCCCCCAGCGGGAGGGAAAAGCAGCTGGTAATAGCAGCCTTGGGCAGGCATGGGGACATTCCACAGAAGTGTCCTTCTCTCCCCATTCACCCCATCCCCTTCGCACCCCCCCCCCCCCCATCCCTCTAACAAACACACACACACACACGCACACACACACACACACACGGACACACACACACGCACACACACACACACACACACACACACACACACACACACACACACACACTCCCCTACCTCTACTCGTTTGCCCCTATGTCAACAGAGCCTGACGTCAAAGAATGGCACCAATGCCCCGATGTCCTGGTTATTTCAGGCGTAGTCACCTCTGTGGCACTACACGCGCCTGCCTAGTCGCCTGCCCTCAGAGAGGAAGGGGGACAGGTGGTAGTGGGAGGGGTATAGAGAGGAGTGAGTGAGAGGGATATAGAGAAGAGGGAGTGGGAGGGGTATAGAGAGGAGGGAGTGGGAGGGATATAGAGAGGAGGGAGTGTGAGGGGTGTAGAGAGGAGGGAGTGGGAGGGGTATAGAGAGGAGGGAGAGGGAGGGGTATAGAGAGGAGGGAGTGGGAGGGGTATAGAGAGGAGGGAGTGGGAGGGGTATAGAGAAGAGGGAGTGAGAGGGGTATAGAGAAGAGGGAGTGGGAGGGGTATAGAGAAGAGGGAGTGGGAGGGGTATAGAGAGGAGGGAGTGGGAGGGGTATAGAGAGGAGTGAGTGGGAGGGGTATACAGAAGAGGGAGTGGGAGGGGTATAGAGAAGAGGGAGTGGGAGGGGTATAGAGAGAGGGAGTGGGAGGGGTATAGAGAAGAGGGAGTGGGAGGGGTATAGAGAAGAGGGAGTGAGAGGGGTATAGAGAGGAGGGAGTGGGAGGGGTATAGAGAAGAGGGAGTGGGAGGGGTATTTAGAAGAGGGAGTGGGAGGGGTATAGAGAAGAGGGAGTGGGAGGGGTATAGAGAGGAGGGAGTGGGAGGGGTATTTAGAAGAGGGAGTGGGAGGGGTATAGAGAAGAGGGAGTGGGAGGGGTATAGAGAAGAGGGAGTGTGAGGGGTATAGAGAGGAGGGAGTGGGAGGGGTATTTAGAAGAGGGAGTGGGAGGGGTATAGAGAAGAGGGGGTGAGAGGGGTATAGAGAAGAGGGAGTGGGAGGGGTATTTAGAAGAGGGAGTGGGAGGGGTATAGAGAAGAGGGGGTGAGAGGGGTATAGAGAAGAGGGAGTGGGAGGGGTATTTAGAAGAGGGAGTGGGAGGGGTATAGAGAAGAGGGGGTGAGAGGGGTATAGAGAAGAGGGAGTGGGAGGGGTATTTAGAAGAGGGAGTGGGAGGGGTATAGAGAAGAGGGGGTGAGAGGGGTATAGAGAAGAGGGAGTGGGAGGGGTATAGAGAAGAGGGGGTGGGAGGGGTATAGAGAGGAGGGAGTGGGAGGGGTATAGAGAAGAGGGAGTGGGAGGGGTATAGAGAAGAGGGGGTGGGAGGGGTATAGAGAGGAGGGTGAGTGTTGGGAAGGGGGTGGGGAGGAAGATTGGTGGTGCTTGGAAGGAATTTCAGACGCAGTTCCGAGTGGAAGAAAGGCTGACAGCTGCGGCAGTCGGGTGAAGAGTGCTTGCTTCATGCCATGTTGCCATGTTGAAAGGAGAGTGAGGATTAAATCAATGCAGCCCATGTCGATGTTGATGCTGTTGTTGTTGTCGTCATCGTCGTCGTTGTTGTCGTCGTCGTTGTTGTCGCCGTTGTTGTTGTCGTCGTTGTTGTTGTCGTCGTTGTTGTTGTTGTCGTTGTTGTTGTCGTCGATTGTTGTCGTCGTTGTTGTTGTCGTCGTTGTTGTCGTCGTTGTTGTTGTCGTCGTTGTTGTTGTCGTAGTTGTTGTCGTCGTTGTTGTCGTTGTTGTTGTTGTTGTCGTTGTTGTTGTCGTCGTCGTTGTTGTCGTCGTTGTTGTTGTCGTCGTTGTTGTTGTCGTCGTTGTTGTTGTCGTCGTTGTTGTTGTTGTCGTCGTTGTTGTTGTCGTCGTTGTTGTTGTCGTCGTTGTTGTTGTCGTCGTTGTTGCTGTCGTCGTTGTTGTTGTCGTCGTTGTTGTTGTCGTCGTTGTTGTTGTCGTCGTTGTTGTTGTCGTCGTTGTTGTTGTTGTCGTCGTTGTTGTTGTCGTCGTTGTTGTTGTCATCGTTGTTGTTGTCATCGTTGTTGTTGTCATCGTTGTTGTTGTCATCGTTGTTGTTGTCATCGTTGTTGTTGTCATCGTTGTTGTTGTCATCGTTGTTGTTGTCGTCGTTGTTGTTGTCGTCGTTGTTGTTGTCGCCGTTGTTGTTGTCGTCGTAGTTGTCGTCGTTGTTGTTGTCGTCGTTGTTGTTGTCGTCGTTGTTGTCGTCGTCGTCGTCGTTGTTGTCGTCGTTGTTGTTGTCGTCGTTGTTGTTGTCGTCGTTGTTGTTGTCGTCGTTGTTGTTGTCGTCGTTGTTGTTGTCGTTGTTGTTGTTGTCGTCGTTGTTGTTGTTGTCGTCGTCGTTGTTGTCGTCGTTGTTGTTGTCGTCGTTGTTGTTGTCGTTGTTGTTGTTGTCGTCGTTGTTGTTGTTGTCGTCGTCGTTGTTGTCGTCGTTGTTGTTGTTGTCGTCGTCGTTGTTGTCGTCGTTGTTGTCGTCGGCGTCGTCGTTGTTGTTGTCGTTGCCGTCGTTGTTGTCGCCGTTGTTGTTGTCGTTGTCGTCGTTGTTGTCGCCGTTGTTGTTGTCGTCGTTGTTGTTGTTGTCGTCGTTGTTGTTGTCGTCGTTGTTGTTGTCGTCGTTGTTGTTGTTGTTCGTCGTCGTTGTTGTTGTTGTCGTCGTTGTTGTTGTCGTCGTTGTTGTTGTCGTCGTTGTTGCTGTCGTCGTCGTCGTTGTTGTTGTTGTCGTCGTTGTTGTTGTCGTCGTTGTTGTTGTCGTCGTTGTTGTTGTTGTCGTCGTCGTTGTTGTCGTCGTTGTTGCTGTAGTCGTTGTTGTTGTCGTCGTTGTTGTCGTCGTTGTTGTTGTCGTCGTTGTTGTTGTCGTCGTTGTTGTTGTCGTCGTCGTCGTTGTTGTCGTCGTTGTTGTTGTCGTCGTTGTTGTTGTCGTCATTGTTGTTGTCGTCGTAGTTGTCGTCGTTGTTGTTGTCGTCGTTGTTGTTGTCGTCGTTGTTGTCGTCGTCGTCGTCGTTGTTGTTGCCGTTGTTGTTGTCGTCGTTGTTGTTGTCGTTGTTGTTGTTGTCGTTGTTGTTGTCGTTGTTGTTGTTGTTGTCGTCGTCGTTGTTGTCGTCGTTGTTGTTGTCGTCGTTGTTGTTGTCGTTGTTGTTGTTGTCGTCGTTGTTGTTGTTGTCGTCGTCGTTGTTGTCGTCGTTGTTGTTGTCGTCGTTGTTGTTGTCGTCGTTGTTGTCGTCGTCCTCGTTGTTGTTGTCGTTGCCGTCGTTGTTGTCGCCGTTGTTGTTGTCGTTGTCGTCGTTGTTGTCGCCGTTGTTGTTGTCGTCGTTGTTGTTGTTGTCGTCGTTGTCATTGTCGTCGTTGTTGTTGTCGTCATTGTTGTTGTTGTCGTCGTCGTTGTTGTCGTTGTTGTTATCGCTGTCGTCGTCGTCGTTGTTGTTGTTGTCGTTGTTGTCGTTGTCGTCGTTGTTGTTGTCGTCGTTGTCGTTGTTGTCGTCGTCGTTGTTGTCGTCGTTGTTGCTGTCGTCGTTGTTGTTGTCGTCGTTGTTGTCGTCGTTGTTGTTGTCGTCGTTGTTGTTGTCGTCGTTGTTGTTGTCGTCGTCGTCGTTGTTGTCGTCGTTGTTGTTGTCGTCGTTGTTGTTGTCGTCGTTGTTGTTGTTGTCGTCGTTGTTGTTGTCGTCGTTGTTGTTGTCGTCGTTGTTGTTGTTGTCGTCGTTGTTGTTGTCGTCGTTGTTGTTGTCGTCGTTGGTGTTGTTGTCGTCGTCGTTGTTGTAGACAACGCAGTTTTCATCGTTGTTGTTTTGTTCTGGCTGTTGCAGATGTCTTTTATTTCAGATATGGTGACGCTGTTGTGAATGAACGTGTCGTTATTATTGTTTTCGTTGTCCTCGTCGTCGTCATCATCGCTTTTAATGTGTTGTTGCTTTTGCTTTGTTTTTGTTCATGGTAATGGTCTTTGAGAATAGGCTGTTGTCTGTCGTTGTTGATGCTGTTGTTGATGTTGCGCTGTGCAAAGTGTGCCTCTTATCGTCATCATATCATGAAGCATTGTGATTTCCTTTAAATCGATTAATCATACGTATTTTGACCACAACATAGTATTATGTGATCGTTGCCAACTATGAATCCTGCGTTTCCCGTTTCAGTCACGTGTGGAGTCACTGTACTTATCTGGGGATCGATAGATCGATGTCGAGCGCGGCGGTAGATTTGGCATGAAACCAGAACCCACGTTCCTAAGCAAAATGCAAAACCTACGTCAGTTCTCGTCGTCCAGGAGTGTCGAGAATGCGTGTCAAAGTACTTTGTAGATCAGTGGCCCTTTACGTGGTAACGAATCACAGAAGTTTCGAAGTGATCTCCAAAGGGTGGACGTAGAGCCAGTACTTACTAATGTATCTGTGCACTCTGTAGAAAAGTGTTCGCAGTAGCCATCAGTGGGTCTCGTTGGAGATAGGTCTGGCGGTTTGAGCCTAATGCAGAAGGATAATTATTTTGCGAATCACTTACTTTAACCATATTTTGATGTAATCTGATCCTTTTCCTTCAGTTAAGAGTGAACATTCTGTAACGGATATACCAAAAAAAACTTTCGACGATTTTAACCCTATGGAAGAGCCAAAACCGTTTGACGTCACGCACACCATTCAGTGTACCAAGTCCTATAGTGCGACGTAAATAGTGACGTTGTATTTTACTCCGAGCATGAGGCGGTGTCACTCAGCCTTAAATGAAATAATTCAGATGGGGTGAACTTTGTTTCCAGAGATGTCTTCGAGATGTCGGCTTCGAGTCGTGCTCACCAAAAAGTATATAACGCCTACACATAGAATCAAAAATGGGCATGACAGTCACACAGGCTCGACTGAAATCGTGACGCCTTCACGTTCAGCGGATCAACATGATTATGTCGGTGATATTTCTAAAGGCTTAACGATCCATTGATCTGAAAATAACGGTCGTGAGCTCGCACAACAAGTTACCAAACGCACATCGCCATTTCCAAAATGAAAGGAGACGCAAACAGACTGTCGTCCTTGGAATTATTTTCTTTCATTTTAACGGTAGATATGATTGGAAGCTCATTAGCGGCAGCCGACAAGCTGACAGGGACTGGCAGGGAAGAAAAACCAGAATGAAAGGCAGCCTAATCAACTCGACGAACCGAACGACAGCAACAACAACGACAGCAGCAACAACAACGACAGCAGCAACAACAACGACGACAGCAACAACAACGACAGCAGCAACAACAACGACGACAGCAACAACAACGACAGCAGCAACAACAACGACGACAGCAACAACAACGACAGCAGCAACAACAACGACAGCAGCAACAACAACGACGACAGCAACAACAACGACAGCAGCAACAACAACGACGACAGCAACAACAACGACAGCAGCAACAACAACGACGACAGCAACAACAACGACGACAGCAACAACAACGACAGCAGCAACAACAACGACAGCAGCAACAACAACGACGACAGCAACAACAACGACAGCAGCAACAACAACGACAGCAGCAACAACAACGACAGCAGCAACAACAACGACGACAGCAACAACAACGACAGCAGCAACAACAACGACAGCAGCAACAACAACGACAGCAGCAACAACAACGACAGCAGCAACAACAACGAC
>JAWQFJ010035141.1:10000-25821 GCA_034096865.1 Theodoxus fluviatilis | reverse complement strand
TAGTAGCTACAATCTGGTTGATGATTATTTTTAGACTTCCGAAAAGTACTTGTCGTTTGGGAAAATTTGATATGAGACTTCTAAACAGCTAAACAGTTGCAAAATTTCATTGTTTAGAAATGTTGGTTTATCACAAATAAATCGTACCATGGAACGGATATGGTCATAATCTTGCTTATCATGGTATGAACTCACACACACACACACACACACACACACACACACACACACACACACACACACACACACACACACAGAGAGAGAGAGAGAGAGAGAGAGAGAGAGAGAGAGAGAGAGAGAGAGAGACACTCTGACCCCAAACGTAAATTAAAATAGCCCAATCCTATAGCCACGACTCCATGGACTTTCAAAGATCACAAGGTAAATCAAGAATTTAAAAAACATAATAGTTGTGTTGTTGCTGTACGTGAAAATAATCCTGAGTATATTGACACATTTCATGACGTTTCACAATAGGGCATACGTGTTGTTGCGGTAGTATTACTCATGACGTTTCACAATAGGGCATACGTGTTGTTGCGGTAGTATTACTCATGACGTTTCACAATATTGCATACGTGTTGTTGCGGTAGTATTACTCCAACACACGCTCGGGTGCACGCACAGACTCGCATAATGAACACTCAGGCAAGCACGCGCATTGCATGAACATAGACAGACAGACAGACAGACAGACAGACAGACAGACAGACAGACAGACAGACAGACAGACAGACAGACAGACAGACAGACAGACAGACAGACAGACAGACAGACAGACAGACAGACAGAAAGACAGAAAGACAGAAAGACAGAAGACAGACAGACAGACCGACAGACAGACAGACAGACAGACAGACAGACAGACAGACAGACAGACAGACAGACAGACAGACAGACAGACAGACAGACAGACAGACAGACAGAAGACAGAAAGACAGACAGACAGACAGACAGACAGACAGTTAGAAAGACAGACAGACAGACAGAAAGACTGAAGACAGAAGACAGACACAGACAGACAGACAGACAGACAGACTGACTGACTGACTGACTGACTGACTGGCTGACTTACTTACTGACTGACTGACTGACTGACTGACTGACTGACTGTCTGACTGACCGACAGACTGATTGACTGACTGACTGACTGACCTACTGACTGACTGACTGACTACACACACACACGCACACACACACTCACGCGCTCGCGCAAGCGCAAACAACCCCCCGGCCAGTGTGTGTGTGTGTGTGTGTGTGTGTGTGTGTGTGTGTGTGTGTGTGTGTGTGTGTGTGTGTGTGTGTGTGAGTGAATTGTGTGTGTGTGTGTGCGCGTGTGTGTGTGTGTGTGTGTGTGTGTGTGTGTGTGTGTGTGTGTGTGTGTGTGTGTGTGTGTGTGTGTGTGTGTGAGAGAGAGAGAGAGAGAGAGAGAGAGAGAGAGAGAGAGAGAGAGAGAAGTTTTGATTCTGATTCTGATTATCTTTGTATGGGCCGACGACCCGTCAAATTAATATGTTTCAAATATACATGCGTGTGCCAGCACTTGGCTAAAGGGGTTAAACAAGGCAAGAATGTGCAGACACAAATAATACAAATTTCAGTCCTTCGGAACCAGGTACTGTAAATCGCAGAGATATATGTCATCTACACAAAAACATCATCCAATTGCCTGCTCGCAGCTTAACATTATTAACATTATGAACAAGTGAACACCTCTTATGAAGTAAAATATTGTGCCACAAGGACTTTACGTACGAGTTTAGTAAAGTTGTCCCAACAGTGACATAATCTGGCAATAATTTACACAATGAAAACTGTCGAGATCATATATACAGTGAGAGCACAGAGATGATTGAAAGATTTGCTCGTCTTCCCATAGTAAAAATAAATTGCACCTATTTACGGCATTTCTTCGCTTCTGTCTTCTGATGATTTTATAATTTTTGCTCTCGAAGTTTTAGACCGTAATAAATAAACTTTGCTGCATTATGAGATCTCTCCTTATCTCGTCCATCAATCAGGTATGACAGTGTTATTTCTTGGTCTTGTCAACTATCAAGATTTTTTTTTCTTACTTCGTTATACATAGAACAGTATAGCATGAAATGTGTTTCATCTTCGGTTTCATTACAGAACGGACATAACTTATCAGCGTTCTTTTGAGAGAGAGAGAGAGAGAGAGAGAGAGAGAGAGAGAGAGAGAGAGAGAGAGAGAGAGAGAGAGAGAGAGAGAGAGAGGGGGGGTTGAAAGGCAGTCATAGAGAAACACTTTAGAGTCTACTGACTTCGCCCATACATTTGGCAAATATTTATAAAGACGGATTGAATGAACGAAGTTAGTGTGGCTGCCCATCAGCCTCTGTAGGCTATGTAAGGCTATTAATCAGAAAATTGTCAGAACTATTTAGAATACTTTTAAGAAATATCACTATTTTCCTATTTCCTCGCCTGTACGAGACGCATGCGTAGACTCGATCAACTCTGCCCCCCAACCCTCAGGGGGAATTATTAAGGTACGCAGAACGTTTACAACAGCACGAGGCAAGGGAGGCAACTTGCACGTGCCTATGCTGGCGATGGAAATGCTCAGGTGAGCTGCCCGTGTGTAAGTTTCGTCTTAATGAAAGCAGCCCACCTGTCCCTCTCCAAGGCCCATGCATAGAAATAGCGAGAAGCAGGTTAGACAAAACCCTATACATGTTTTGCTAGATTGGAATTTTCGACGGAACCAACAACAGAGAGGAAGACCAACTGGACTGACCAGTACCATCACAGGACTGACCAGTACCATCACAGGACTGATCAGTACCATCGATCAAACTCAAACCGAAGTAGTAATAAGGAACTTTGCGTTTCTCACTAGAAGAAATGGCAGATGCATTCGGAATACCGAGTGTTTGTTAGTTCCATGATTATTTAGACTGCAGCATCAACAACAACAAAAAATGCATGTAGGTGCATGAAAATGTGTTTGAATTGATAAGGAATCATGTACCAATCCATAATTGGAAAAAAAGTGGGTTTACATTCAACAGCGTTCTTCAAAATATTTTACACATTTTGATCTCCAATCGTTCAAAGATAACTTACAGGAAAATTGCTTTAAATTATATCACCAACCACAGTGAAACGATTTTTGGGGGTAGCGTGACGTAACAATTTAATAGAAACAAAATTTCAAACTAAGCTTGGTCAGATCTTGTTATCTACAAGCCATTGCCATAGGCATCTCGAAGATATTGTGATGAATAAAGTCATATTTAAAGACAGCAATAGATTTTATGATGCAACATGGTTTAATTTGATATTTTCCCATGAAAGCTTGCAACATCGGCAGTTAAAAGGTCGTCCGTATTTGTGAAATCGAAGTCTAGATTGCAGATGCCATAGCAATTATCTGAAAATAATAAGCACACTTTATCTCTCACTTACCCTGGAGTTTATTGGTGGGCAGTGTAAGAACGTAGGCCCGAACCACACCAACTGTCGTGAGTTCATATCGCACGTCTGTGGACGGAACTCCACGTCACCACAGCCAGTCCCACAGCGCTGCAGAGGCCGGGTGGAAAGCCGGGGAAAGCCACGTGATAGTGGCTGTGTTCTTGCTTTGCTCAGTGCATGCTTACCATTTCTTTACCGATGGACGCCATCAGAGAGTGGCTGTGCTCTTGCTTTGCTCTGTGCATGCTTACCATTTCTTTACCGATGGACACCATCAGAGAGTGGCTGTGCTCTTGCTTTGCTCAGTGCATGCTTACCATTTCTTTACCGATGGACGCCCACGTGATAGTGGCTGTGTTCTTGCTTTGCTCAGTGCATGCTTAACATTTCTTTACCGATGGACGCCCACGTGATAGTGGCTGTGCTCTTGCTTTGCTCAGTGCATGCTTACCATTTCTTTACCGATGGACGCCCACGTGATAGTGGCTGTGTTCTTGCTTTGCTCAGTGCATGCTTACCATTTCTTTACCGATGGACGCCCACGTGATAGTGGCTGTGTTCTTGCTTTGCTCAGTGCATGCTTAACATTTCTTTACCGATGGACGCCATCAGAGAGTGGCTGTGCTCTTGCTTTGCTCAGTGCATGCTTACCATTTCTTTACCGATGGACGCCCACGTGATAGTGGCTGTGTTCTTGCTTTGCTCAGTGCATGCTTAACATTTCTTTACCGATGGACGCCATCTGCACTACACGACACACCCGTGCCTGGACTCTGGTCACGGGGTTGGAACCTTCGCCCACCACTCCTGATAGCTCCGGCAGCGGCGGCGCTCGAAATGTCGTGGATGCCAGGGCTGCATTCGTCCGAGGTGCTCAGCTCGCGTTGCCGCCCCTCACCCTGGCATAAAACGGGGTACCTGTGAGGGTGCTGGGGACACATTGGTGTGCCTTGTACGCGGCCGTCAGCCACCATGGCGTTGGAACACTGCTTGGGGAGTAAAGGTGCTGCTGGCATCGGAATGGCCGCTTTCTATCTGCGTCTGACGTCAGGTGCCATTAAAAGATTAAGTTGCTCAATGATCAGGAGGTAAATCAAAAGATATGGCTGATGTATCCATATAAAAAGCAACACTTTAACCTTTAAAAATCCATAACTATCTGATTGAAATCTAGCATTTTATGTAAGTCATTCCTTGTCGTCACATCCACACTTACTGTTGTCTTGTCACATCCACACTTACTGTTGTCTTGTCACATCCACACTTACTGTTGTCTTGTCACATCCACACTTACTGTTGTCTTGTCACATCCACACTTACTGTTGTCTTGTCACATCCACACTTACTGTTGTCTTGTCACATCCACACTTACTGTTGTCTTGTCACATCCACACTTACTGTTGTCTTGTCACATCCACACTTACTGTTGTCTTGTCACATCCACACTTACTGTTGTCTTGTCACATCCACACTTACTGTTGTCTTGTCACATCCACACTTACTGTTGTCTTGTCACATCCACACTTACTGTTGTCTTGTCACATCCACACTTACTGTTGTCTTGTCACATCCACACTTACTGTTGTCTTGTCACATCCACACTTACTATTGTCTTGGTTTCGCCACAGCGTGGTAATGATTATTACTTTTCTGTGATACATTCATTGTTAATTCTAGAAGACGGAACTCTGCGTGAAAATACCTGTGTCATTAAATCTTTGTTTTACGAAAAGCTGAAATCTCATGGACACGTTAATTCATCTACGAAAGTATGTATTACTCTACTGTTCTGTTTGATGAAATGATATTCATCAATGTGTAACAGGGTGACAAAACGTTGCTGACTTTGCTTTCTGTGCGTGAAGGCCTCCGCACACGAGGCAACTCCACTCGGGCAACTCGATTGCTCGCCATACATTGCTTCGTGTGCGATGTCGGTTGAAAGCAACTGGCATACCAAGCAACTTTCTACGCCACCAGCAACTGAGTTGCTCGAGTTTAAACCTGTTCTAGTTTTGGGGGCAGTGCGTGCCACTCTTTGTGAATCCACCAAGAGCCTCGTTCTCGTGTACTCGCGGCTATTGCACATTTAATGGCGGACGTCTTCGCTTCGCTCAGAAAACGCTGAATTTGGAGACACTAGAAACCCCATCCAAAGAAAATGTAAGCCATAAACAGCATTAATTTATCCAAACTGTATGTTGAATGCATCTATAGGTCGTGAAAGCTCGTACAATGTAAATTTCGAAATGCAGGTCACATGCAGAACCGTGTGTCCGCCGGTCGACGTGTTCACAACGTGGCGAGAGGTGAAAAATCACAGTGGAAGCGTGTGCGAGCTGCAGTCTCCAGCATTGCCTGGCACATGGTAAGCAACCGGCCGCAAGCAACGTGGCAAGAGACTTTGGTTGCCTCGTGTGCGGAGGCCTTGAGCAACTCCTATTTTCCAGTCTGTCACCATGTGGTCAGTTCCGCTGCCCACTCAGCACTGTTTTTCTTTCATTGTAAACATCCTCTCCAATTCCATTCCACCACCAGACTCTTGGACACAAATGTCTGCTGAAGCCATACCCTCCCATGCCAGCCTCGCCTTTCCACGCCTCCTTGCAACTTGCACGCCTTTGTGCCACCACTCTGTTTCTTCTGGACATCTGTAGTGCGCTGCATATGAACTTACTAAACGGTTGTTGGCAACTAAATCGGAAGTTTGCAACGAAATTGCTAAGTAAGGTCTGCATAAAAGCTGACTACGCGTAGTTACCTCCTAAGTTGGCCACTAAACAACCCAAAATTTAGTGCTGCTCTGTATCACCACTACACGGCTTTAGTAGCCAACTACATGCAAAACAAACACGGCTGCTCACGCATTGTGGATGATCAGAAATCGCCGTGCGACAGGCGGAATCGTATTTTTAGGGATAGAACAAATCATATGGATACCTACAATGATCGGCAAATACACCGGCGCTTTAGGCTGCCCAGACAGACCATCTTCGACTTGGTGGTTGAAATGTAAAATGAGATCGAGTACGTGCTTCCACGAAAAGGGGAGCCTCTCCCCACTGTTACACGTAAACTTTTGTAGTGGCAGCTACATTTTTACACAATGAAAACTATTTTTACGTCAGTGGGTATCCTTCATCAACAAGTTCACACTGTCAGCAATGTTTAATTTGCAAACCATTCATAAATCCTGCAATAGCATCCGAAAGCACAGTTTGTTGTTTGATTCATTTTCCAAATAGTTGTATGATGGAAAAGATTAAGAAAATACTGTATTCTAGGGGAAAAGAAGGTCCCAAGCTCAAATTGTGGAATTAGTGTTTAACAACAGCCTCAGCCCTTCTCATAATGACCCGACCTGCAATATACACTACACACACACACACACACACACACACACACACACACACACACACACACACACACACACACACACACTCCAGCCTCAGCTCGCACTTTTCCCACCAAACTCGTGAAACCCTGGCGTACATCGTCACACATTTTCTCAGTTACCAAAAATAAAGCAATTTAATCTGAGCAGTGTTTTCACAACACAGATGCAATTTTAATGTATTGTTTTCATAGCATCAGACAACACTAGTAATGTACACAATGTCAAGAGCAGACAGCAGTCGAGGACAACAATGTATTTATAATCTTTTCTAGTGTCGCTGAGGTCTGCGCGTCAGCTATAAATAGAAGTGCGCGAAGCTTGGATGCTCGGCGTGTAGATATGCGTCGACCTGCATTTCCATTTGTAAAATGTAAGCGCTTTCACGACCTATTGATGCAATCAACGTACAGCTTTGATAAATTAATGCTGTTCATGGCTCACATTTTCTTTGAATGGGTTTCTAGTGTCCCAAAATACAGCGTTTTCTGTGCGAACCGTAGACAGGTCGGCCATTTAATTTTGCATATAGTTGGCAACTTCGTTGTCACGACCAAGTAATGTCTCATGCACACCTTACTATCGTAGTTGGGAACAACTCAAAGTTGTGAACAATGAAGTAGCCAACAACGACGTTGCTACGAACTAAAATAGTAAGTTCATATGCAGCCCAATACATGCCCCTCCCAAGTTCTTGGACAGCAGAAGCTCACTCTGCCCCCCCCTCCCTTCCAACGCATTCCTGGTACCACCCCCATCCCGCACCCTCTCCATCCCATGCCACGCCTTTCTCTTGACCCCTCCCCGGAACCCGGCATTTTCCGGTTTTATGGGATATTTTGAGGTGATCGCTTGTGCTTAGAGCAGAGTAGAGTAGAGCAGAATAGAGTACGGACTCATTCTTGCAGCTACTGAATAAATGGATGAAATGGGAACCGACTGACTCCATGTCTCTCTGTTCCTCTGCCGCCCAACACTCGGGAGGCAGGGGAAGAGTTCCCAAAACCTGCACCAAAGCCCCAGCAACGTCAATGCTGGTGCCGCTACAAATGTATGTTGATTTCTTTGGAGAGAAAGAGAGTGGGAAAGAGAGAGAGAGAGAGAGAGAGAGAGAGAGACAGACAGACAGACAGACAGACAGACAGACAGACAGACAAACAGACAGACAGAGACAGAGAGGGAGGGAGGGAGGGAGAGAGAGAGAGAGAGAGAGAGAGAGAGAGAGAGAGAGAGAGAGAGAGAGAGAGAGAGAGAGAGAGAGAGAGAGAGAGAGAGAGAGAGGAGAGAGAGAGAGAGAGAGGGAGGGAGAGAGAGAGAGGGAGGGAGAGACAGACAGACAGACAGACAGACAGACAGACAGACAGACAGACAGACAGACAGACAGACAGACAGACAGACAGACAGACAGACAGACAGACAGACAGACAGACAGACAGAGGGAGAGAGAGAGAGGGAGGGAAAGAGAGAGGGAGAGGGAGGGAGAGAGAGAGAGAGAGAGAGAGAGAGAGAGAGAGAGAGAGAGAGAGAGACAGACAGACAGACAGACAGACAGACAGACAGACAGACAGACAGACAGACAGACAGACAGACAGACAGACATACAGACAGACAGACAGACGGACGGACGGACGGGCGGGCGGGTGGGCGGGCGGACGGACGGACGGACAGACAGGCAGGCAGGCAGGCAGGCAGGCAGGCATTCGAAAACAGTGTCTTTTCAATTCACATTTACAACCTGCAAGTTTTATTTATAATCCAAATGATGTTAATGGCAACGATGATGCCGATGGCGAGTGGCCAGGCGATGGCAGTGACGATTGCAAAGCCAACATTTCGCACATGACAGCCATGATCTTGTATCTTTGCAGGCAGGTGTGTACGTCGTCTCTTAGAAGCCAGGAGCCCTGAATTCCGGGGTCAAGTCTCAAGATTTATTGTCGGCTCTTTGAGAGAACAGGTGAATCATTAGAATCTCTGTGAAGTTTGGGAAGAAAGAGGGAGTCTTCCTAATCTACTGTGGTAGAGAGCTCCCTAGTCCCTCATTCACCCACACAGACAGACAGAGCCAGACACACCAACAGTCAGAGAAACAAGAAAAATCTGGCCGCCTTGTGTCACGCTGTCTGGTGGAAGAGGTACGGCCATGCTGTCTGGCCCAGGGCGGAGGAGAGTGGTGGCAGCCATCAGCAACACCCGCACCTCGTTTGGCCTCATTCATTTCACGAGTGGCTGACGCCGTACCACCGGCACCAGTGCTCAAGCCTGGGCGGACGATTAGAGGCGAAGCCAGATATGGCCAAAGCACACCACACCTTCAGTCAGACAGCCGTCCTCTGTTCCCTTTCTCCACACTCACAGCTGCCGTCTTGCCAAGATTAAATTCCTACAGCTCATATGTAGCCCGCGCCGGCTTTGATGTGCTGAGTGTGCCGCCAAGACGTGCCAGGCAGTGTCCTTGCATCTCCACATTCCATGACAGCTCTGCCGGGAAGGACACTGATGACATTCTCGGGCTGTTATGGATGGAAACTATTTTTCTCTTTCAACGATTTTCTTAATAGTTTCATTGAGGTCGCTGTAAGAAAGGTGTGACGGAGGCAAATGTTCACGATCTGGACCGGAGACTTGGAAGGTCGTTGCATTCTTCTCATGGTTTACATTCGCTGGATCTCTTGAACAACAAAAATGAAAGCATATTAGTTATTTAGCACAAAATATATTTACGACGATCCCTTTCTTTCTCTAGGACTTGTTCGTGCGCACTCTCCGTAAATGCAAAAATGCGTCGTCTGTTTCCCCTAAGTCTGTTTCCCCTTAGTCTGTTTCCCCTTGGTCTGTTTCCCCTTGGTCTGTTTACGTAATCAGTTCCACTCTTAATACTTATCCTCACTGAACCAGTTTTGTGCCTCCCAGTAGTGCAGTAAGGTCAAGGACGGAGCTAAAGTCACTTATCCTTGACCTATACCTTGAACCTGCCCCCCTGACGGCGGGGTGTCACGCGATGATGGATGGCGTCTCTATGACTTGGCGCCGATTCAAGTCTGTTCCCCTTCCCTGCCATCTCCATTGCTTCCTGTCTCCTTTCTTCGCACAGTTCTCCATCGCTCCGTGCCTCGTCCCTCTCACTGCATCTGTGCGTGCCTTCCCTTTCTACAGTCCCGCCAGAGATCATAGCCATCAGACGGCTCTTACGCAAACAGTACCTACTTCAGATGGTCTCGGACGCCAGTGCGTCACACGAGATGAAGATAACACATGTCACGTGGTAGGCAGTAGATCCAATGACTCACATTATGACCGGTTAATCTGGTTGACTGTAAGCAAACACGTACAGTCTTTGCCGTAACACTGTAGATCTATACACAGAATCAATACGCTCGATTGCCGACAGTGAATTACATTTACAGTATTATCTAAACTGTGAAATTCTTTTACTGGAATCGGTGGTAACTTCAGTTAAATTTTACGTGTATGAAACGTCGCGTTTTTGTCTACGAAACGTCGCTTTCATCAGTGCACGGAACGTCTACTGTACGGAGCGTCTAGTGTACGTAACGTCGTTCTCACGTCTGTACGAAACATCGAGTGTACGTAACGTCGTTCTCCCGTCTGTACGAAACATCGAGTGTACGTAACGTCGTTCTCACGTGTGAACGAAACGTCTAGTGTACGTAACGTCGTTCTCACGTCTGTACGAAACATCGAGTGTACGTAACGTCGTTCTCACGTGTGTACGAAACGTCGAGTGCACGTAACGTCGTTTTCACGTGTGTACGAAACATCGAGTGTACGTAACGTCGTTTTCACGTGTGTACGAAACATCGAGTGTACGTAACGTCGTTTTCACGTGTGTACGAAACATCGAGTGTACGTAATGTCGTTTTCACGTGTGTACGAAACATCGAGTGTACGTAATGTCATTTTCATGTCTGTACGAAAGGTCGTTTTTCATGTTTGCGAAACGCTGAGTGAAAAAAACGTCGGTAACCCATCCTTGACGTGGTCACGTGGTCTCATAGACCATCATCGTTTTGAATGACTTCCCAGGGAGTGGAGACGGCACTCTGCTTGACAGCATCCCTCCCCTCCACTCTGCTTGACAGCATCCCTCCCCTCCACTCTGCTTGGCAGCATCATTCCCCTCCACTCTGCTTGACAGCATTCCTCCCCTCCACTCTGCTTGACAGCATCTCTCCCCTCCACTCTGCTTGACAGCATCCCTCCCCTCCACACTGCTTGACAGCATTCCTCCCCTCCACTCTGCTTGACAGCATCCCTCCCCTCCACTCTGCTTGACAGCGTCCCTCCCCTCCACTCTGCTTGACAGCATCCCTCCCCTCCACTCTGCTTGACAGCATCCCTCCCCTCCACTCTGCTTGACAGCATCCCTCCCCTCCACTCTGCTTGACAGCATCCCTCCCCTCCACTCTGCTTGACAGCATCCCTCCCCTCCACTCTGCTTGACAGCATCCCTCCCCTCCACTCTGCTTGACAGCATCCCTCCCCTCCACTCTGCTTGACAGCATCCCTCCCCTCCACTCTGCTTGACAGCGTCCCTCCCCTCCACTCTGCTTGACAGCATCCCTCCCCTCCACTCTGCTTGACAGCATCCCTCCCCTCCACTCTGCTTGACAGCATCCCTCCCCTCCACTCTGCTTGACAGCATCCCTCCCCTCCACTCTGCTTGACAGCGTCCCTCCCCTCCACTCTGCTTGACAGCATCCCTCCCCTCCACTCTGCTTGACAGCATCCCTCCCCTCCACTCTGCTTGACAGCGTCCCTCCCTCCACTCTGCTTGACAGCATCCCTCCCCTCCACTCTGCTTGACAGCGTCCCTCCCCTCCACTCTGCTTGACAGCATCCCTCCCCTCCACTCTGCTTGACAGCATCCCTCCCCTCCACTCTGCTTGACAGCATCCCTCCCCTCCACTCTGCTTGACAGCGTCCCTCCCCTCCACTCTGCTTGACAGCATCATTCCCCTCCACTCTGCTTGACAGCATCCCTCCCCTCCACTCTGCTTGACAGCATCCCTCCCCTCCACTCTGCTTGACAGCATCCCTCCCCTCCACTCTGCTTGACAGCGTCCCTCCCCTCCACTCTGCTTGACAGCATCCCTCCCCTCCACTCTGCTTGACAGCATCATTCCCCTCCACTCTGCTTGACAGCATCCCTCCCCTCCACTCTGCTTGACAGCATCCCTCCCCTCCACTCTGCTTGACAGCATCCCTCCCCTCCACTCTGCTTGACAGCGTCCCTCCCCTCCACTCTGCTTGACAGCATCCCTCCCCTCCACTCTGCTTGACAGCATCCCTCCCCTCCACTCTGCTTGACAGCATCCCTCCCCTCCACTCTGCTTGACAGCATCATTCCCCTCCACTCTGCTTGACAGCATCCCTCCCCTCCACTCTGCTTGACAGCATCCCTCCCCTCCACTCTGCTTGACAGCATCCCTCCCCTCCACTCTGCTTGACAGCGTCCCTCCCCTCCACTCTGCTTGACAGCATCCCTCCCCTCCACTCTGCTTGACAGCATCCCTCCCCTCCACTCTGCTTGACAGCATCCCTCCCCTCCACTCTGCTTGACAGCATCCCTCCCCTCCACTCTGCTTGACAGCATCCCTCCCCTCCACTCTGCTTGACAGCATCCCTCCCCTCCACTCTGCTTGGCAGCGTCCCTCCCCTTCACTCTGCTTGACAGCATCCCTCCCCTCCACTCTGCTTGACAGCATTCCTCCCCTCCACTCTGCTTGACAGCATCCCTCCCCTCCACTCTGTGAACCCGTCAGTATTGACTCTGGCACAGTTCGCAATGAATGCGTAATAGACTTGACCCTTCGCATTACAGCTTTGCGCCAGAAATAGCTCGTTCTGATACTATTTTCTCTCTCCACTTTTAACAGAAATCATTCAGATGTCAAAACTTGTTTCCATTCCAACACAAATATTTTATTTTATCGAATAAACGCTTGTTTATTGCCTCAACAAGAATAAGTTATGAGTTTTGTGCGAAATTGTCTTAGAACTACTTTAACGGCGTATGTCAGGGAGCAGATCGGCTATCCCACAAGCCTCTCGTGTGACCTCCATTTGCATTTTCGGACGGAATCCTTCCATCACGTGATATGAACTGTGCTAGAGACACTTTCGATGGCAGGCGAAGCTACTAGTGAACTACAATGCTTCCCCTCTACTCACACAAGGGGATAGGCCACTGCAGCAAATCAGCACCTCTACTTTCACGCGGAGACCCAGGGCTAGCTTTCCTCTCCACTCAGAAACACGGTGTCAGTGTGTTTGCCCGAGAGGCAACATGCTGGGGCGATGAAGGAGGTAGGGTACAGGAAAGGCCAGTCCTGGCAGTCCGTGGCTGGTCTGCATGACGGTGCCAATGGAGGCAGCAGCCCACACCATCATGGCACTGCTCCCGGGGGAGGAACTGCGCGTGAAAGATACTTATCGCCTTGTGTCCGGGGCTCAGGCTCCTGAAGGTACGGCCACATTGCAGCGGGTCTCTGGAGACTGCGACGACAACCAGTGACCACGACAAGTAGTGTAATGGGAAACAGTAGTGTGGGGGATGGGATGGGGGGGGGGGGGGCATCTGTGTAATTCGTCTGTCGGTTTTTACTTTTCAAAAACCAGGTATTTCTCCCATGTGATGTCAGTGTGAAAACCTCAGTCAAAATGTAGAACCGTCACAGTTCATCGGCGGACATTAAAGTGTTTCGCGAGTCCAAACACTATGTTGCAAGACTCATAATATAATGTATCACTCTTCCAGGTTTTGATTGAATTTCTCCAATGCGTATATCGTGATCGAGGGACGCTTTCACTGTACTACTGAACGGGTGGAATCTTCGAATAACTGTGACGAACCAGATGAGAAGAGCCGAACTTGTTCGAAGAGCAACTGTTTCATACCACGTTATTCGTCTATGCGTTGTCCGAGTCGATACGCGCTGCTGCCGGAGAGTCGCCCAGTGTGGCCAGGGCCTGTGGCCTGCTGCAGGAGCTAATGGAGCTGTGGCGTCCTGTCCTGCTGGGGCCACGTGCCCCCAACCTGCCCGCATCCACTTTCCATCTTCCATCGCCCGGGCCCGCCACCATGGTGAGACCGAGCCAAGCGATAGCCAACACTGATAGCTGGACCAAGGCCATCCTGGTGACGTCACATAATCCCAGTGCAGAGGGGGGTCAAGGCCACGGGTCATGAAGCACGTGCGTGTTGAATGGCATGTCCCCCACTCCATCAGCACACGCAGATAAAATATTCATGATGTCTTTCGCGGTGTGGGGTCTCGCGGCAGACCGGCACTCTCGCTTGAGTCTGTTTGATTACACCCGATATTCTCCCTTCCCGAAATCCTCGAGGGAACATGACCCATTTCACAGTTGTGTGTGCATGTAAGTGTACTTGACTGAACGCAGAAATTAATCTTCAGATATCTCTGTATTAGATCCAGGGAGAAAAAACGTTGAGCCGATATCGATTTTGTACAAGTATCATAAAAGAAGCGGGTTGCAGGGATTTAAAAAAGTGAACTTCAGAGAAAATGTTAAAGTACTGTAAATGTTGCTTTTTCTTCTGTTAACCACAACATACACAGAAACACCTATAATCATGGCGATAACAAAACGCTGTAATCCTTCCAGGCCAGCGGCCATTTGCGAGTTGGGAAGGTCAGTAAAAGAGCATGTCACAATGCAGTACAACAAGTCTTTTCAGAGTCAGGCGATGTCTATCCTCCAAAGAATGCCCAATAACGTTTGCGCCTGAATCTGCTATGCAGAGTCACACTATGTAGCGTGTTCTAACCAGTCCTTTTACCCCCACCCTCCCACCCCCACCCCCCACCCCCCAAAAACAAAAGCTGGGGTGTGAGAGGAATGTCTAAATTAGATAGAGAATGTGAATCTGCATGTCGTGTATCTTTGTGTTTGTGAGTAAATGTGCGCGTGCATGCGTGCCTGAAGGGAGGGAGAGAGAGAGAGAGAGAGAGAACGAACGAACGAACGAACGAATGGATTTATTGAATAGGCCACCGGCCCCTTTCAAGTATACAATGTAAATACAAATCAATACATTTCAAATATACAGTGTCAATATATTTGTAATTGACAGTGTCAATTCTTACGAGAAAATTACTTAAATATAAAAGCTGTCCCGCTCCGCGGACTCAAGCGCATCCTGAGAGAGAGAGAGAGAGAGAGAGAGAGAGAGAGAGAGAGAGAGAGAGAGAGAGAAAAGAGAGAGAGAGAGAGAGAGAGAGAGAGAGGAGAGGGGGGGGCGAGAGTGAGTTTGTGTGTTTGTGAGTGAGAGAGTGAGTGATGATAATGATGGCGGTAGTCGTAATGGAATGCTTAATGGAGGTGGTAGTGATGGTGATGGTGATGATAGTGGTGGCGGTGGTGGTGATAGTGATGGTAATGGTGGTGATGTTGATGGTGATGGTAATGGCGGTGATGGTCGCAATGGAATGCTTAATGGAGGTGGTAATGATGGTGATGGTAATGGTGGCGGTGGTCGTAATGGAATGGTTAATAGAGGTGATGGTAAAGGTGATGGTGGCGGTGGTAGTGATGGTGATGGTGATGATATTGGTGGCGGTGGTCGTAATGCAATGGTTAATGAAGGTGGTGCTGATGGTGATGGTGATGATAATGGTGGTGGTGGTGATAATGGTAATGGTGGCGGTGGTGGTAGTGATGATGATGATGAGGATGATGATGATGGTAACGGTGATGGTGATGGTAGTGGTGATATCAAAAGTAATGGAGACAGAGGTGGCGGTGAGAATAGATGTGGTGATAGTGATGGCAATGGAGGTAGTGGTGGGGATAGGAATTGATGGTGCTGGTGGTGTGGTGCTGTTGATTGTAATAAAGGTAGAGGTGTTGATAGTAATGGAGGTAGTAGTGGTGAGGTGTTGATGATAATGGAGGTAGTAGTGGTGATGGTAATTGATGGTGGTGGTAAGGTGGTGGT
>JAWQFJ010035141.1:0-5000 GCA_034096865.1 Theodoxus fluviatilis | reverse complement strand
GCGAGAGGCATCTATCTGCTGGAGAAGGGTGCCACCAGACAACAAGGTCACCTTGCCACGATCACTTCGACCTTGACCTGAGATCGGCATGGAGGGGGTCATTTAGCAAGCGCGATTGCTGCACGCACGGCACGCGAGTTGGCCTTCCCAGGGAATACCAGGGAGAATGGAGTGATAGAATGGAAGACAGGGGTGGACGCCTGTGGGCGTGATCTACAGGAATGAGAGAATGAATGACGGTGACAAGGAAAGATGGACATCAAGGAAGAACAACTGCAGACCACGAGGCCTGGCGGCAGACAAGCCGAGAAGAAAGCAGAAGAGAAGGATGGAGTGGATTCCAGGACGCGATGGCAGATGTGTGGATTGGACCACGGATCTATATATATCCGTGGATTGGACGGGAAGGGTCCTTCTCTGCAAGACCACCCAGGCTAGTGCAGGACGCCGCGGCCTTGGACAAGCACCGTAATTGAATTGTGATGATTAATTGGACGCGTGTGACCAAGTGAGGCAGGGAGAAGTGCTTGAGAGAGTGGAGGAGGAGGAGAATGAGGAGGAGATTGAGGAGGAGAATGAGGAGGAGAATGAGGAGGAGGAGAGGAGGAGGAGAAGGAGGAGGAGAAGGAAGAGGAGGAGGAGGAGGAGGAGGAGGAGGAGGAGGAGGAGGAGGAGGAGGAGGAGGAGGAGGAGGAGGAGGAGGAGGAGGAGGAGGAGGGAAGGAGGAGGAGGAGAAGGAAGAGGAGGAGGAGGAGGAGGAGGAGGAGGAGGAGGAGGGAGGAGGAGGAGGAAGAGGAGGAGAAGGAGGAGGAGGAGGAGGAGCAGCAGCAGCAGCAACTACACTAGCAGTAGTAGCAGCAGCAACAGGGGAGGAGGAGGAGGAGGAGGAGGAGGAGGAGGAGGAGGAGGAGGAGGAGGAGGAGGAGGAGGAGGATAAGGAGGAGGAGAGGCACCAGGAGCCCAAGACATGCTACAAGACAAAGCAGCTGAAGGACTGCATAGCATGAGAGTGGCTGGGGTCGTGAGTGAGGGGCGGACACTCCATCAGTGCAGAGAGGTGAGAGGACCAGATGATGGGGACTGAAGTGGGGTTTACTGCTGGAGGAAATGGATGGCTCACATATGGCTACTCAGGACGCCATGAAGGAGGACACTCCACAGGGAATGGTAGCTGTGGGTGGTGGCCTTGTGGTCAGACCCACTTCCTCCCCAGCCAAGGGAAGATTGGAGACCTTCAGTGCTGCCAAATGCTACAGCGCTCTCAGCTCTACACGGATATCATCGCGGGGTTGGCATGATTATCCTGCTGCATTATCACCCAGCATCTTTTCACGTTCCAGTCAAGAAACATGTGGTGTTCTTAGACGTCACTGGTAAGATCGGTCACCACGGAAAGATGATGGACGTTGTGCGCAAAAATATCAAAACACTATTAATGGTAATAACCGAATTCAGAAAACTGAATAAATCATTCACACACTCTATCCTCTGAGCTTCCGGTGAAACCTAAGCTCCTCCACCCAGGCCTGTCTTGGACGAGCCACCGCAGTGCGTGCAGGTCTTCCGGCACATGCTATTTACCGAAATGGCGCTAATGGCGCTAATGGCGCTAATGGCGCTAATGGCGCTAATGGCGCTAATGGCGCTAATGGCGCTAATGGCGCTAATGTCTTACCGAAATGGCGCTAATGGCGCTAATGTCTTACCGAAATGGCGCTAATGGCGCTAATGTCTTACCGAAATGGCGCTAATGGCGCTAATGGCGCTAATGGCGCTAATGGCGCTAATGGCGCTAATGTCTTACCGAAATGGCGCTAATGGCGCTAATGTCTTACCGAAATGGCGCTAATGGCGCTAATGGCGCTAATGGCGCTAATGGCGCTAATGGCGCTAATGGCGCTAATGGCGCTAATGGCGCTAATGGCGCTAATGTCTTACCGAAATGGCGCTAATGGCGCTAATGTCTTACCGAAATGGCGCTAATGGCGCTAATGGCGCTAATGGCGCTAATGGCGCTAATGGCGCTAATGTCTTACCGAAATGGCGCTAATGGCGCTAATGTCTTACCGAAATGGCGCTAATGGCGCTAATGGCGCTAATGGCGCTAATGGCGCTAATGGCGCTAATGGCGCTAATGTCTTACCGAAATGGCGCTAATGGCGCTAATGTCTTACCGAAATGGCGCTAATGGCGCTAATGGCGCTAATGTCTTACCGAAATGGCGCTAATGGCGCTAATGTCTTACCGAAATGGCGCTAATGTCTTCGAAATGGCTTAGAAATGAGCATATATATATCGATATCCCCTTCTTGAATATGATGTATTTAAGTTTAAGCTATTCTAACTATATTTGACCAAATTATGTTAGAAACAGCAACATTTTGAAACAGACATGCGGTCGTTTATCCTGGAATCTGTCTGGCGACCCTGCCTCGCTAGTTTGACTCTGCTGTCATCCTTGCTGGACGTGTTGTTGTGAGGCGTCCACTCCAAGAGATCCCTGTCTATCTGTCCATCTCACTCCCCTGGCCACAGGGGTCATTTGTTTATTCTGGAATCCCTCTGTCCTGAGCGGGAGTCTCAGAGAGCGTGGGAAGTTTTCTTCCGCTTTAGGGTGACATGCGTTTGTATATATTTATCCTCTTTAGAGAGAAGAGGTGGTGGAATAGGGGGAGACCGAAGAGCATGACCAGACATTAGCGCCATTATTCAAGAAGAGAATAACGATATATATATACTCATTTCTCAGCCATTTTGAAGACATTAGCGCCATTAGCGCCACTTCGGTAAATCGATCGAAATGGCGGTCGACCGCATGTCTGTTTCAAAGTGTTGCTGTTTCTAACGTAACTTGGTCAAATATAGTTAGAATAGCTTAAATACATCATATTCAAGAAGGGGATAACGATATATATGCTCATTTCTAAGCCATTTCGAAGACATTAGCGCCATTAGCACCATTTCGGTAAGACATTAGCGCCATTAGCGCCATTAGCGCCATTAGCGCCATTAGCGCCATTTCGGCAAGACATTAGCGGCATTAGCGCCATTAGCGCCATTAGCGCCATTTCGGTAAATAGCATGACCGGGTCTTCCTCTCTTCGCGCATTTCCTGCTCCACTGTGCGCCGCCGTGTGCCGGGTGGTCTGCCTGTCTTGCACTGCCCAGGTGGGGTCCGTGTTAGTGCCATGTGAGGGTGGCGGTCTCTCTTCATGCGGATAACGTGGCCAAGCCATGTCCAGTGTCTCATCTTCGTTTTGTGGATGATGTTGTTGATTCCTGTTCGCTTCGAGACCTCTTGGTGAGAGATTCTTTGTTCCCAACGAATGCGCAGTATTCTTCGTAGCCATCTGCCTCCAAAGCCCCCGAGTCTGCTCTCGAGCCTCTTGTCCATTCTCAGGTCTCAGCAGCAGGAAGCAGAGCAGTGCGTACGTTGTTCTGGTCTCAGCAGCAGGAAGCAGAGCAGTGCGTACGTTGTTCTCAGTTCTCAGCAGCAGGAAGCAGAGCAGTGCGTGCGTTGTTCTCAGGTCTCAGCAGCAGGAAGCAGAGCAGTGCGTACGTTGTTCTCAGGTCTCAGCAGCAGGAAGCAGAGCAGTGCGTGCGTTGTTCTCAGGTCTCAGCAGCAGGAAGCAGAGCAGTGCGTGCGTTGTTCTCAGGTCTCAGCAGCAGGAAGCAGAGCAGTGCGTGCGTTGTTCTCAGGTCTCAGCAGCAGGAAGCAGAGCAGTGCGTACGTTGTTCTCAGATCTCAGCAGCAGGAAGCAGAGCAGTGCGTACGTTGGAGATCAGCAGCCCTGCTGAAGCACTGTAAAAGGAACACATAGTTGAGAATGATCAAAAACCACTAACAGCTCCCTCTCCTTTGATAAATAGTGTATATTAGTTGCTAATTATAAGGACACATAGTGATTTCCAGCAGGCTAACATGTGATCAGATTTACCTCCCGCAAATATACTTGAGGTTTCTTGGAGCATCCACTGCAACCAAAGCGTGTCGCTTTGAAGTCAGTAGGGGAGGAGCAGTAAACTTATGTTCTGTCTGTTTCATTCTAGTTTGATGTAGGTAAGGCGAGGGGTTAGGAGGGGACTCACACAGTATAACTGATGAAGGACGTTTTAAAAAGGTAGTGGCGGTGTGTGCAGGCTTGCCAAGGCTGTGGGAAAGAGGTGTGTGAGCCAATCTCTCACTCCACCACACGGAGTGAGCTGCGTTCTGCCTCGAGCAACACTGAGCTACAGCCCATTTCAGTATGAAGGGCGTCTGGTTGTCTATCTCGAGGTCTTAAAGAAAGACCGTCTATGGTCATGTTCTCAATACCGCGAGAGAGAGGGAGAGAGAGAGAGAGAGAGAGAGAGAGAGAGAGAGAGAGAGAGAGAGAGAGAGAGAGAGAGGTGGGGGGAGAGAAAGAAAAGGGGAGAGGGAGAAAGCGATAGAAAGAGAGGGAGGGAGAGAGAGACAGAAAGAGAGAGAGAGTGAGGGAGAGAGAGAGGGAGAGCGAGAGAGAGAGAGAGAGAGAGAGAGAGAGAGAGAGAGAGAGAGAGAGAGAGAGAGAGAGAGAGAGAGAGAGAGAGAGAGAGAGAGAGAGAGAGAGAGGTGGGGGGGGAAATAAAAAGGGAGAGGGTGAAAGAGATAGAAAGAGAGGGAGGGAGAAAGAGGGAGAGAGAGAGAGAGAGAGAGAGAGAGAGAGAGAGAGAGAGAGAGAGAGAGGTGGGGGGGGAGAAATAAAAAGGGAGAGGGAGAAAGCGATAGAAAGAGAGGGAGAGAGAGAGAGAGAGAGAGAGAATGAGGGAGAGAGAGAGGGAGAGCAAGAGAGAGAGAAAGAGAGAGAGAGAGGGGGGGGAGGAGGGAGAGAGAGAGAAGAGAGAGACAGAGAGAGAGGGAGAGAGAGGGAGAGAGAGAGAGAAAGAGAGAGAGGGAGAGTGAGGGAGAGAGAGAGGGAGAGCGAGCGAGAGAGAGATAGAGAGAGAGAGAGGGAGAGAGAGAGAGAGAGAGAGAGAGAGAG
>JAWQFJ010035140.1:22500-37098 GCA_034096865.1 Theodoxus fluviatilis | reverse complement strand
AGTGTGTGTGTGTCCCTGTGTGTGTGTGTGTGTGTGTGTGTGTGTCCCTGTGTGTGTGTGTGTGTGTGTGTGTGTGAGTCTCTGTGTGTGTGTATGTGTGTGTGTGTGTCTGTGTGTGTGCGTGCGTGCATGCGTGTGTGCGTGCGTGCGTGTGTCACGAGCGCGGCTGTCAAGGCGCTGAGCGCAATGCACGTGCTCAATGTGAATTTTTGAATACGTTAGTTAAATTTATTACTTCTCGTGCTGCACGAGTTTCTTGGTACTGAGTGACGTGAATTGGTCATAAAAACAGCAACGGTTAGACGGTTCGAGGCTCCCCATCACTTCTTGTTGTCGAACAGCCTGATATTGTGCTGTCGGGGAGCGGGGCGATATTATGAGCTTGGGCTCTGTGGCGGATTTATGCTGTCGGGGAGCGAGGCGATGTGGTGATGTCGGAGAGTGGTGCTACGGACATGTGAGTAGACTGGTACAGTGTATATTAATGCCCTGTGGTGTTTAGCGGACATGTAGTGAGAAATTGCTGTGTTTGTAATTCTCTGAGTTTTTACGGCTGTGTTCGCCGTGTGTTGATGTCCTGCGATGTTGGGCGGACATAAGTGAATTGCTGTCTGCAATTCTGATTTTTTATGGCTGTGGATTGCTGTCTGCAATTCTGAGTGCTACGGCTGTGTTTGCCGTGCATTGATTGTTGTATAAAGTCATTTTCTTATTTTACAATACAAACCCTCAAACTTCCGTACTCGTTTTGAGTTGTACTTTCACACGCTTACACCTCGGGCAATCCGGGTCGTAACAGTGTGCGTGCGTGAGTGTGATTGTTGTGTGTGTGCATGCGTGTGTGTGATTGTATGTTTGCGTGTGTGCGC
Organism: Theodoxus fluviatilis; assembly: GCA_034096865.1. Lineage (NCBI taxonomy): Eukaryota > Metazoa > Mollusca > Gastropoda > Cycloneritida > Neritidae > Theodoxus > Theodoxus fluviatilis. Next base: position 36,229 of record JAWQFJ010035140.1, on the reverse strand, counting down.
GCGTGCGTGCGTGTGTGCGTATCTTTGTGATTGTGTTTGTGTGTGTGTGTGTGTGTGTGTGTGTGTGTGTGTGTGTGTGTGTGTGTGTGTGTGTGTGTGTGTGTGTGTGTGTGCGTGCCTCTGTGTGTGTGTATGTGTGTGTGTGATTGTGTGTGTGTGTGTGTGTGTGTGTGTGTGTGTGTGTGTGTGTGTGTGTGTGTGTGTGTGTGTGTGTGTGTGTGTGTGTGTGATTGTGTGTGGGTGGGTGTCATTCTGGTTGTGTGTGTGCGTGATTGGGCGGGGAAGGGGGGGTGGTATTGTGTGTGTGTGTTTGTGTGCGCGCGTGTGTGATTGTATGTGTGTGTGTGTATGTCACGACTTTACGTCTAGGCCACAATCGAGCTATTTAATTTGGGGAAGCCTGCTGTGGCGCTATCTGTCCCTTGTCTGACCCTCTGTCTGACCCATGGTGATATGATACTGCCCCTCCGCATTCAAGCCTCTGCACCACCCTTTGTCTTTGCAAATTTCAGTGGGGAGAGCCATATTTTGTGTTATGTGTTTGGAGCCACATCTTCGGCTACCTTAGCGAATGTGCAAATGTATTGATTTATAGACTATTAATTAATCTTTCAATTGAAGTTAATTTTAAAGATGTCGTTCACAGTCTTTTTTAGTGATTAGTTGGCAATGGAGCACACCAGTGATTGTGACAAGTGGCAGGGAGCATACACTAGCTGAGCATCACAGGAGACTTAAAGTGTTGTGTAGAATGTGTGGTGAAAGATTAGCAAAGAAATATGATACCAGAAAGTCGAAACTGGGCTCTAACTTCACCAAGGACTTAAATAAATTCTACAACATTGACGTATAAAAAGACTGTGAAGACAAACATTCAGCATCATTTTGTTAGAACTGCTATATAAGATAATGTGGTTTGAGATAAATTTCTGCTCCGTCTACTGTCACACTTGCTGCTGCCAAAAACTGTGTGGAAAAGTCAAGTATCATTTGGCAGAACTATAAACCGACTCTGGATATTCGCAACTGCAATGTGTGCTTCCATTTTGAAAATCAGAATGCACCTGGTCGACCAACCAATCTGTTGGTCTCAGTCACAAACCAGGGAAACATACTCAGTGAAGTTCTTCCTGACGAAGGCTACTACTGCAAATGTATTGACTGTGCTTACATGCTGGACTAATTGAACTCCAGAATTCCCAGTTATAACTGTCCAGAAAAAAGAAATCTTTTAGAGATACTGAACCATTCACCTATGGATTATATGTGTGACTTTCAGTTGTGTTCCTTTAATGTGAAGAAAAAGCTTGGATTGGTCAAATCAGAACAATGTGGTCAGCATGCAACTGAAAATGCCTCTGAATTAGATATTGACATGCTATTCCAACCTTTCTGTGAGAATTATGGGACTGATTATGGTGGGGACAAAGACTATTTGGCATGCCATTGTCTTGGGAATACTTTATTTGAAACGAAGACAGCCACAGGTGTGGCAGAGCGACCTTTTTTAATTGGGAGAAGTGGCTGGGAATTTCCTGCCTGCCGTGGCTGGGTGTAACCTGATACAGCCTTATCTCTTGTCCTCGATTTCAGCCTGAGCTTTAAGCTTCTGGGTAGGGTATACATTGTTTTCTTCATTTGTGTGTACGCGACAACAAAGTTGACAAATATAGATGATATCATTCAATAGCCCGAAGAATACTCTTTCAAATGGTATCAAATACAGTATATGCAGCATTGTTGATGAATTGTTGCAGGCTACTTTTGAGTCAGGAGTTACAATAGTTTGCAGTGATGATATTTGGCCTGAAGGGAAAAATGCATTAACTTTGACAACCTATGTAGAAAACATGCTAATTTTTAGAGTAAAGCTAATTTGCGCAATGAAACTATCAATAAGTCATGCAGTGGTGTCACTTACCTAGCTATCATTTAGACTTCCTTGAAGACCATGAGAATGTACTTTTCCAGGCTACTGTCCCTTATGCACACTAGAGGGGAGCAGCAACACCGGGAAATTTAGAAAATGGACTGTAGATTTTTCATCGAAATCAAAGTTGTTCCCAGTCCTTTTGTAGTCAGACAAGTTTAAAATCCTTGGCATTACACATTTCAGCATTGAGTTTTTTTCCATTGTTTCAGCGAGAACAGTTACATTTGCAACGTTCAGGAGAGTACGTCGAGTACTCTTCTTATCAGGGACGTTGATATTCCGACATGAAACAGGGTTCAAAACAACATATTTTTACGCTGAGTAGGTTTAATGGAACAAGTTTGAAGGGTTGGGAAGTTCCTGTAATTACTTTTTGTCTTTTTCCTTTGGCCCGTCGTAGATGTTTAAACCAAAGCTAACGATACAAGGTTGCAGCAAATAAAACATCCCACATAGTTGGGGTTGGACGATGTGCAAGGCGCAGTGCCGTGGTTCTCTCCTTGGGACGGAAAAATCTGGGTTTTTTAATAAGTATCATGACAATGTGGAATGTTATATTGGCTGCAACCTTGTGTCTTTAGCTTTGGTTTAAACGTCTACGTCGGGCCAAAGCACAAAGACAAAAACTATTTACAGGAACTTCCCAACCCTTCAAACCTGTTTAGAATATATACACCAGTTCCTGCCCGCCGACATACCAGTGCTCTCCCCTCTTGCATGAGTACACGGTCAGCCCGTCAGCCTCTACTGCTTGTTGAAACCATGTCTTTAGACAGGCGGAGATGGGCGAGCATGCTTTGGGGTTGGACGATGTGCGAGGCGCAGTGCCGTGGTTCTATCCCTTGGACGGACAAATCTGGGTTTATTTAGGTTTAACTGTTACAAGTATTCTGCAGGAACTAATGACGGGAAAGGCTAATGATAAACTGAAGCTCCATCTTTATGCTATATGCAAGAGGACGTCACTCATTAGTATTCACAGTAATTCCATGAATACGTTGAAGATCTGTAGCATATTCCTTGGACAGTCTCACATTCAAACTGTCTCGTTGTCTGTTTGATCTTTATCCACACACTCCACACAGTGAATTGAGTCTCTCAAAATGAATTGTCTCTGTGTGCTCCTCCCGCTCCATTGTTCATAAACGTACCTGCACGGGTGCACTCACTCTGCATCATTACACTCAAATACATGAAGTCAAAATTGAATTCTGTTGTCTTCTACTAGAGCAGTAAAACACTATAAAGTACGGACCCTCCAAACAGTCAGGCGAGAAAAACTATGAATGATGAGTACGGGTGAGCCAAACTTATAGAAAGTTATTCATTCTGATGCTCTCATCACCAGGAAACAAAGAGAAAAGCCGCTGGGCAGCAACTGACCTGCATCTTGTCCCCCCAGCCCAAAGGGAAACAAGGTGATCAATTACAACAGCAAAACCTTACAGTCATCGAGAGGCTCATTTTTACAGCCGTGCATGCAGGGGATTGTTCCCTGGGTTGACATCTGCAGAGGTAGGCTTTTTATTGTTGAATTCTTTCTTATATGATGTATAAGTTACAGCGATAAAAGTACAGTCTTGTGTTGCAAAAATGTCCAAAACGATGGTGTTATGCTCTGCAGAGTGAATCGGTCACGCGTGCTCCTTCATATGGGAGTCTTCTATCTCTCTCTGCATGTGGTACGTTGTCATAAAATGGCATGTGTTTGGTGTCTGTGGAAAGCGTATGATTAGCTCTCATTAATACAGATTTCATTGCATTGCAAAACTATTTAGTATATCCTGCAGCGTACAATGCTAGGTGTCAACAGCTCTGAGGCGGCGCAAGAGCGACTGGCAGCCTTTCTCAGCAGTTAACCAGTGACAGGCTAGTGTCATCTATAGAGCAGCTGTTGGCTCAATAAGGGAGAGCTGGCAGTGAAACATGAGATGCCTTGCAGGCCTCACACGAGCAAACTAAAGAGCCCCGTCTAATCAGGCTGTATGTGTATGTGTGTATGTGTGTGTGTATATGTGTGTGTGTGTGTGTGTGTGTGTATATGTGTGTGGGTGTGGGTGTGTGTGTGTGCGTGTGTGCGTGTGTGTGCGTGCACGCGTGCGTGCGCCCACGCTTCATCTCTGTTTGACGACTGCACGTGAAGCATTACTTTTGGTGCAGGGTCCTTTCTACACATCCTGCACTGTGGCGCGTCAGACGCAGGGAGCTCACACTAGGGCTGAGAACATGATGGAGGCGGTGAGGCCCAGGAGTGGTGTACACAGCTTGGAGAAACTGGAGCTCCCTTCAGCGTTCCGCACATCTGACAATATAAATGAATAACATTTCGTCATGGAGAGAAAGGAGTACACCTTCCCTGATCAGTTTTAGTTCTCAGACTCCAATGACAAGTTCTAAAGGTTTCGAGATAAACAATTCTGCCGGTCTAGAAGAAAACCGCACCACATCTCCTTACTCGATTCGTAATAGGCGAATAACACGAAGATGCTTGTACTCTAACCAGCTACAGTGATTTTCGTAGTCAGTGGCCTAACATTGCTCACAAAGGCTGAGAAAATATTAAACACCACCCATCATCATCATCGTCGTCGTCGTCGATGTCGTCGAGGTTATCGTCATGGAAAAAAATCAAATGGCTTTAATGCGCTGCATATCTAAAAGGAGACGAAACTTTTATATGCAATAATCGTTGGCATGAAATGTAAGAATGTAGTCATCACAGGAATGCTCGTCTTCAAGATGACTTACAAGTCTGAAGTGATCTGGATGCAAAGATTTTATATGCTGAGCCAAACTACAGGGATTCTGATCAGCCTACATCGATGTTGCCAAGACACTCTAGCATCTCTGCTGTGGGGAGCGAACTTCACAGCTGATTCTCTCGGCTATATATCTATGCGTCCTTGTTGCACACACGTGACTCAACACCAATGACCACGCTGCATGGTGTCAGCAAAATCGAGCCACAGCCCACGCCAGCAGGTATAAGGTCTGGCTGTCAGTTTTGTGATCTTTATAGAAAATAAACCTGAAGATTCGAGTCAGTTTGCAGATTGTAAACTAGTTTTTAACTGCATTTTATTAAAAGTTGTCTGCTGCCAGAGACAGACTTAAAATTCCACAAAAGACTGACATTTTAAACATATATTTTATCCAAAATATACAGCTGTATGTTCCTAAGGCTACACTATGCAGCTGTGTTTAACTTTGTACCGAGTCTTCCAATTCGAAAACGAGCACATAGTTTCCGTTTAGTAATGCTGTACTCAAAATCGACCAACGGGCGCGGTGCTACAGATTGGGACCTTGTTTGTCTCCAATAAAACCTAGCTCTTATCACTGCTGCTGTGCACAGTATTTACACAAGTACCAAACAGCTGGCTCATATCAGTTGGGGGTTTCTCGTTTTTGCATGGACGTCAACTGCCCGTGATAAAGAAACGCACCTTCTGCCCCGCTCTTTCCCACCGTGGAGTTCTGGCAGGACTGCTCCCTGCTTTCTATGCTTCCATGAAACTCCACTTTCTGTGAATATATCACCTACCAGGCTTCAAACACTCAGTTATGTCTAGACCTTGATGCTAGTTTCCTTGTTTTGTATTATCTCTTCATTTACTCTGTGTTAAGGATGACTGAGATTCAATATTCCGGTGATTCTTTACGTGTGCACGCATACAAGCATGCCTTTGTGCACATACGCTGAATGAGGCTGAGGAAAGTGTTAAAAGGAGTGATACAGTCAATGTGTAATCAACTATTCTCTTCCTCGTTTTCTTTTTCCAGCTAGAGCGAGAGAGAGAGAGAGAGAGAGGGAGGGAGGGTGGGTGGGTGGGAGTATGTATGCGTGTACTTTCTACAAGTGTACTGTTTAAATGTGTACCATATAAAGGTGTACTGTCTATGGGTGTACTGCCTGCACGTGAATGTCCAAAGGTGTACTGCCTATATAATTTGTGTTTACAATAGTAGTGTCAACCGGTGTTATGTTTACATGGGTGCCTACTGCAGCTGTGCTGTCATACCCGACCCGAAGTAAAGAAGGATACCTGCATGGAACGCCATATCGGAAAATCGATGAACACTTTTTACGGTAAGAGTTCGTGCATGCTCTCTGAAATGAGAGTGTGCAAGCTTGCTGGCTTGCATGGCGAGCATATGGAAGGCTGTGGAGTCAGTTTCCTCACGTAACGTCCCTCTCCCCTTGCATGAGCGAACCCATGGTTTAAGCCTGTGCAGCCACTACAACAGTTAGTTGAACACTTTTTATGATGCAAGCCACACGCCAGTCCTCGTTTTATTCTGTGAGTTGTTTTTATCTATTCTAAGCTCTCTTACAGACTCGCCTCCATTCCACTTTTGCCCGGCTTCATGTAAGTTTTATTTGTTAGCCTGATGAAGGCTTCTTAGCCGAAAATTTGCGCATGTTTACCTGTTAATGCTTTGTATCTATTTTGTAATATACGCGGCAATCAGAACCTCACCGTGTTTCAGAATTTTGCTGTAGTGCCGTGGCAGTCCCTTGTTTTAGACATACATACTGTCGCAGCGTGCGCGAGTCAATGAACCCACCAAGCGTGGAGGGAGTGAAGACAGCAAGAACGGCTCACCTGCGGGTTGCTCCGCTCTCAGCAGAGCTGCCACGGCGTGGCATTATTGCCCGTTAGGGCCGGCATACTCACCGTACGTTGGCGAGTCGATGCAGCCCTGTAGAGACGCAGTAGAACTGGAGTGAACTGTATCTCAAAGGTAGGCGAATGACGACTTGACCCCAAACGTCACGGGTTTTTATATGACCCAGCTGACATACTGCAACCAATGAGCTATCAGGTAACAGATTACGTTGCTAACCCGAGTCATTGGGAGTTAACGCCCCTTTTAGCGTCTATCCCTACGACACTCTCCCCCGTTTTCTTTGGACTAGGAACCAACATCAGGAATTTAACGTCTGGAGGTTCACCCGCCCGGGGGGGTATCATGGGACAGGATGGCGCAGGTCAGCTGGTGGATAGCCATGATAGTTCCCCGAACAATCATGTAGAGGAACAAACAAGTTTTCCCTAGCTACAATTAATGTTTATAAAAAGAAATGTCCATATCCTAACTATTGTTACCTCACACATGATGAACGGAAGGCAGCAAGAGGTTAGAGGTACCCTACGATTTATCCGGGTGAAAGGGTTACCTCGGGCCCTTGCTGTCGGGACCTACTGCATCCCGAAAAACCGACGTGCATTGGCGGTGGTCTGCTGGAGCACGTTGGCGGTCGGGGTCTTCCATGCCTTGGCCACCACTTTGGCCACCCGGTATATAACATACGGGTCCGCGCCTCGAGTGGATTTCGGGGGTCTGGCCGGGGCGTCCGACTCGAGCAGAAGACGGTCCCGGGGAATGGCCTGGATGGTCTCCATGATGTGTCGGGGGGGTTGTTCCTTGTCCACCAGCGTTGCCACTCCCACACTGAAATGAGCCTGAGGGAAGGCTGACATCCACCGGCTCACAGTCGAGGGCTTACCCTTAAAATAGTGTACCTGGCTGGGATGGTCCTTGCTGAGACTGCCTGTCAGGATGGGAAGGAGAGTGTCGAGTGCCTTTTCCTTCAGCTCCTTAGAGCCTTCCCGACAGTGGATCTGGATCGGCAGCTCAGCAATCTCCCTCTGTAGGCTCCAGGCTGTACTGCTTCTCCACAGGATGGGCACCCTGGATCCGCAGGAGGTGGCAGTGGGAGTCTACTCCTGTTCTGCCTTCGTCCCTCGTGGTGGTGTCGGTGGTGTCGCAGCCTGAAGTGCCTTAGTCGTGATGCCAAGCGGAGTGGTTGGGGGAATGTCGAGGAGCTCGTTCTCCCTCTGCGTGGAGACCTCCTCCTCCATCGGCGCGTCGTCGAGGACTAGGGCTAGGAGAGAGAGGTCTTCCCCCAAGGAAGAGTCCTCTGGTCTGATGGGAGTGGCTGCTGCCGAGGGAGCTACATTCGGGATACCCCCTGCAACAGAGGGGGTCTCGACCTGGGGGGTCGGTACATGGGAGGTCCTTACCTCCAGGGTGACACTCGCTTCAGACCGGAAGTCGGGGGGTTGAGGGCGAGCGTGCTGGGAGTGCCTCTCAGCAGTCCCTGCGGAGTGGTTTCCTGCTTGTCTGGACTCGGCCGCATACTGCCTGGACCAAAACTCGCGGCTCTCCACCCTGTGCCTGGAGTGCTGGGCCCGGCTCCCTCGTGGTTGGGTGGGGTTCGACCGTACGAAACGGGAACTCTCCACCTGGGAGTGAGGGCGTCCACTCCGTGGGGACGGCCGCTCACGACTCTGGTTCCTGGAGGACCTCTCCACCAGTCGGGGGTGTCTCCTGTGTGATGGCGACCCTCTGCTGTCGTAGCTCCTGGGACGTGGGCGTTGAACCCGGGGCGGGAACCGTTCACGGCTATGGCTCTGAGGGCATGGGCGTCTCACCCGGGCCGGGGATCGCTCGCGGCTATGGCTCTGGGGATATGGGCGTCTCACCCGGGCCGGGGATCGCTCACGGCCGTCGTTCCGGGGACCTGGACGTTCAACCCGGGCCGGAGGTCGTTCACGGCTGTCGGTCCGGGGACCTGGATGTTCAACCCGGGCCGGAGGTGACTGGGCAGTGCTCTGGATCCACTGCTGCCCCGACCCCTGGGACTGCGCCGCGGACAGCGTCCTCCGAGTCCTCTGCCTCCACTGGCGACGGGACGCCCTCTGTTCTCCCGAAGGAATCTGCAACGAAAGAGGATCTCCCGAAGGGGCAGTGTTGAGTCGGGGCAGGGAAGTCTGGGGCTCCGTCAGCTGGTAAGGGTGCGGTCGATGCCTGGGTCGCTTGGGCAGCCTCCCTCCCGAGGGCTTCCCTACCAGGGGGGTCAGGTACCCGCGTCCCAGGGGCGAAACCTGTCCCCCCGGGGGGACCGGGTACAGCCCCTTGAAGCGTTGGAGCACCTGGGGGCCTTGTCCGGTCATCACAGCCTGGAGCACTACCCAGTGCACAATCAGGGCTTGTGCATTCGCTGGATACAGGCTGTAGTGAGTGGGGATGGACTCCCCCAGGGCCCGGGATACGGCCTGGAGGAGAGGCACCTCTTCTCCTCTTATCCGCTGGTTTGGGGGCACAATAGTGCTCCGAACATATTGGAACGCCCCCTGCGTTCCTCCAGGTACTTGAAAAAGTCCAGAGTACAGCTGGGAGGTGGTGTGGAGAAGCAGAGGTATGGGCGCCTCGTAGAACTGCGGAGGAAGATGGTTCAGGACAAAGTTGGCCCGGGGGTCCTCCACCCATGCTCCACAGCCACCGATGGGGCACAGCTGGTGTCCCGCCAGGTTCATGCTGGAACAATCTGATATTTCCCAACATTAAAACTTCATTCAATTTTGGCCTGATCCTCTCGGCTTGCTCCAAAGAGGCTTCCTTCTGTCTCAATGTAACGCTGGGCCGCTAGTACCGCTTGGTCCAGGTTGTTGTAGTCCATATTGAGACAGAATAAGGATGCCTCGTGGTGAGAAATGCCACGCAGAAATTGATGGCACATGGCCTCCTCTACAAAAGGAGTATCTGGGTTGGGAAACACATCAAAGGCAGTTTCCCGAACTCGGTCTGCAAACTCCCGGAGGGGTTCCTTTTCCATCTGCCTCAAGTTGTTGAACTTTGCCCAGATAGTCTGCTTCGTCTCCGCCCTTCCAAACCTCCTCTCCATTGCAGCAGTACAGAGATCGAAGTCCCCACGACACTGCATGGAAAGGGTGTGGAAGTGCTTCAACGCAGCATCCTTCAAGCATAAGTGCAATTGAGCAATGGCTTCCCTGGGGGTCCAGTCTCGGATAGCCATCATCTCGCGGAACTGACCATAAAAGTGCTCCCACGGCTCTTTCCCGTTGTAGAAGCCCAATTTGGGTAGTTCCATACGAGGGAGGCTGTAATCATCCCGAATTTCCCTGCCCCTAGGATAGGGTCTGGGCTCATGGTCCCAATACACCCTGCCCTCCCTCTGATAGTCGGGGCGGAAATCCTGCCGCCTCACTCTCCCCTCTGGGTAGTCCGGAGGGTAGGCCCCGTCGAAGCCAAACCGATCTCTCCTCAGATCGACTCCGGCGGAACCCTCTCCCTCTCGCACCCTGGGAAGTGAGGCGTCCAGCTTTTCCTCCATCTCCGTTTTGAAATCCCTGTATTCCTGACGAAGACTCTGTACAACAGATAGGCACTGTTGCATGGTCTGCACTAAGTCTGTTACTGGGATGTCCTGTTGGTCACGACCACATGCAGGGCTCGGGTCACAAGTTGGTTGGGTTACCTGAGGGGGCGGCTGTGCATGTGTGAACTGCTCCACTGTGTGCAAAACCTGGCGTCTATCTCTCAACCTCTCCTCGTTGGTGGGTCTCCTACCCAGGAGTAAGGGGTAATCATCCCTAAGCGGAGGCAAGCGAAGCGAGGCTGAGAAGCCACGAGGATCAAAGCCGCTATGTAATGTTGAAGCAGGCGCAAACTCATGCAGAGGGGAAGACGCATGCACAGCAAAGGATATCCCATGATCCCCCTTTTTAGAATAATCCCATCCCGGCTGGCCCACATACTCAACAGGGGGAAGACATGCAAATTTGGCAGGGCCAGGGGGCAGCCCTCGCCGTGAATCGTCATCACTCTCCGAGCCAGTAAGAGACTCGGGGGCGCGATTCCGGGCAGGGGCATTACCTGGAGCTGGCATCATGGATGATGAAATGGGCACCTCCTGGAACTCAGGAGTGATCTTGTAGGGGGGTTCACCATCCATTTTGCATTTCCCCATCCAAGTATCCATGAAAGAGTCATATTTGCGTAAATTAATCCGCGCATGCTCTTTGAAGTTACTGAAGGAGGCAAAGGGACATGCTAGCCAGGCAGCCAAACTCTCAGCATCTACATATGAGGCTTTAAGTTCCTCTTGTAGGGATTCTAAGGTGTAAATCCTTTGCAGTTTAGGTTGAGCTATTTCAAGTGGGTGCGGGTCGGACATCGTAGCACCCGTAGTGGCCTTTGCTGCCGGAGTAGTGGCCTTTGCTGCCCGTGTAGTGGCCCGAGTAGTGGCCTTTGCTACCGGAGTAGACCGTGATCTCTTCTTTGCCTTCTTCCCAGGCATGCGCAAAGAAATGTAGATAAATTTGTACAGACCTTGAACGATGATCTGTATTCTTGATGTCGATCTGTCGATGAAGGGATGATGTGATGAAAAGATGATCTGCAGGGGAGAGGTTGAAGCATGGATAAGCAGCCGCCGAAGGTGAGGCAGAAGCAACCGCTCCCTCCCACATGCGAACAGAACATCAAAAGCATCAGCATGCGATATCCATGTTGACAGCACCTCCCCCTCTCTCTACCAGAATGGCTCACAATTCACATGGCAGAGAGAAGGCAAAATGGGAAAGGATACTGTACAATGACAGAAGGGTCCTGTTGTAGGCACTGTGCACTCTTACACCGTAAGAGACATGGCACATGACAACAGTATTCCCTCCCAACATGAAAAACAGACAGACAAAACATAACAATACGTCGAAAAGTCACAGTCAGGAAAGTAGAAAAGTTATCGAGGACAATTTCCTACATATAAACACATGCTCCCGCGAGGGAAACAAGGTTATAAATCGAAATGACGAATCCGAGGCGAAATACCCATTCTTCCCTCTCACGGAAGAATAAGCGAAGCAGCAACGACAGGAATAAGATACACTCTCGCGCCCCCATGGCAACCAGAGAAGAACGCGCGGGCGAAACAAGAGCACCGCACAATGGAAAGCCACACACGCGAACCTATCTAGGAGAGCATATCATAGTTCTGCCGGCGCAGCATTCGAGTTTTGAAAACTTAGACTGCTACGGTAGGAGAACACGACGTACCACGAGCACAAGAGGGCAGCACATAAAAGTATGGAAATGAGAAATAATGCTCACGTGGTAGAGTATTGGACGCGTTCCCATATACGAAAACAAAACAAAACGACAAATAGAAGAAACACATGACAAAGTGAACAGTGCGACAATTAGCCAACCGCGACAGGACAAAAGTCAACCATGACGGGACAAAAGGCAAGTGGCAGAAGACACATGAAGCACTCGGTATGGCAAAAGAGTGAAAAACCAGGTACATGCGCCACGAAGCTTGGAAACGCCATGCGATGATGCGGACGAAAACAAAAGTCGGGGCGCAGCAGCAAAGTTCATGTAACACGGAGGAAGTGCAGTCGCACGAGAAGCAAGCAGCAGGCAAATTAACGCGCGTGAGCAAGACGTGAGAGGCACTTCAAGGTGTGTCTAATGTCGTCGCACGAGAAGCACGCAGCAGGCGAATTAACGCGCGCGAGCAAGACGTGAGAGGCACTGTCAGAGACAACAACGACGTTTAAGCGGGGAATTTACTCGACCCGATAAACGAGTTGGCAACGTGAGACAAACGTCGACACAAGTATGACTCCAAATGCAACAGTACGAATCTAACTCCGCCGGGGCGAGCTGCGAAGTCGTTCAAATACCATGCAGTAAGGAGACAAGGCATGCGACGAGCATTTGTAAATCACTGCATAGTCACAGCGACGAAATGGAAGTGTGCAGGGCCGAAAATTGCCGGCGACGCCATTGTCGCAGCGTGCGCGAGTCAATGAACCCACCAAGCGTGGAGGGAGTGAAGACAGCAAGAACGGCTCACCTGCGGGTTGCTCTGCTCTCAGCAGAGCTGCCACGGCGTGGCATTATTGCCCGTGTGGGCCGACATACTCACCGTACGTTGGCGAGTCGATGTAGCCCGGTAGAGATGAAGTAGAACGAGGTCTGTGCTTTATCTCTGAGGGTAGGCGAATCAATGATTGACCCCAAACGTCACGGGTTTTTATATGACCCAGCTGACATACTGCAACCAATGAGCTATCAGGTAACAGATTACGTTGCTAACCCGAGTCATTGGGAGTTAACGCCCCTTTTAGCGTCTATCCCTACGACACTACATAGGTTATTGCTCTCTTGGAAGTGCTGTGAGAGGTCACATTTTTCTATTTAGGTCCGTCAGTGTGGCAAGGGGGCAAGTAGGTCGTGTCGCGCGTCCTTGTTTACAATGCGTTGTCAGGGTTTTCAGCAAGTCCTCCAACTTGAACTAGGTCAGCTCTGCTTCAAAGAAACAGTGTGTGTGGTTGTTGGATTGTTGGTGGGGTTTTTCTTCCTACATGGCCTCGCTTATCTCTACATTGGCTGAGTCAAAACTCATTGTAAATCCACCTTGACAGTCAGAAGTGGAAGGAAAATAGTTCTCGACCATGCAGCCCCTATCGGCATTTTTAAAGACCTCATCAGCACGGTGCACTTTTTCTTCGTGTCTCTGCTGATCTAACATGCGGTATATTTGACAACAATTGCAGTCTCGCGTTTGTTTGTGCTTTTTTATACTGATAAAATATTTATATCATTGTAAAGATGAGAATTGATCAGAAGTGATGCCTTGAAATTATCAAAGAAATCCCGCCATTACACTAGGCTTGTTCAGGAGGTGCAGCGCTGCAAAGCGCTGCTCAGCGCTGCATGTGATTCACTCCTGAACAGCAATTTTGGGGCGTGATTCACTCAGCGCTGAGCAGCGCTTTGCATCACCGATCCGAGGTGATTCAGACGATTTTGCATCATTTTCAAAATGGCGTCTTCGATCCCGCACTGGCCGTCGATGCGTAAAATAACCCTCAGAAACATCATTTTGGGACTGGAACGAGTTTTATTTGCCCCAAGCGCCCTGTATGCGCGAGTAAATGCAAGTAAGGATGACACAGTAGTGGACTTATTCATGCA